>PVJX010003154.1:0-113384 GCA_004027295.1 Dolichotis patagonum | reverse complement strand
GAGAACACTATAATGTCTTGTTCCCCATCTTTGTCTAATCAAGTAGTCACAAGTGACACAGAGAGTTAATTATCACATAAACAGAAAAGTTGATTTTAAAAAAATGACTGCTGTACTATAATAGTAACAAACGAGTCTTTGTGGTCTGCAGTGGTTTTTGCTTTTGGAAACCTTCCCAAAAGACATATTATCTAACCTCCAAAGTAAAATCCAGTAAGGTAGCAGAGAAGTCTTTGGTAAAGGAAAAACAGACTGAGAAGTTAGTGATAGAGGCCAGAGAGAAACCAGGATTCTTGACTCCAAATGAAAGCTTCTCTCCAGGAAAGCCAATTCCCCAGCAACACTGCTGCCACCAGCCTGTCCCTAAAGTGCACTGTTTAATTAAATCCAGATGGCTTGTGCATCTCTTCCAGCTCCATCTGGGCTAATGCAGACAATAAAGGAGAGTCAGTTTTTCTCCTTAGGTATTTTAAGAGACAGTGCAAAGTTTTAATTATCAAAGGAAATCTTTCCTTACTACAAAAAATTACCTCAAATAATTAAGAGGTCTTAACTCATTAGTAGCATCCCATAGCTGCCTCAATGAAATCACTTTTAAAAAGATGCACAAACTTCAGAGAACTAATATATTCTTTAATTCACCACCGAGAACACCTTTCCTGATGATCTTCAAGAACCAAATATGAAGTGTCCTCACTTAGGTCTATGCAAGAGTGATTTCAGCCAACTTGGAGCAAACTATAGAACTCAAGAGGTAAATGTATCAAGAATATCCAAGAAAGGGGCTGGGGATTTGGCTCAGTGGCATAAGCACCTGCCTTGCAAGCATGTGGTAGTAAGTCCGATCCCCGGTAAATAGACAAGATATATCTAGAATTTTCTGAGCATTAGATGGAGTTTTATTTTTTTTAACCTTTTAAAATTTTATTTAAAGAGGAAAAAAAAACAGAAACACAGGTAGCAACAATACAGAATTCCAAAGGAAAAAAAGAAAAGAAAAAAAAACCCTAAGAAATCACTATTTGATAAATTACATACTGTCATCTTGGAAATAGTTGTTCAAGTTACAAAATTAAAGTATACAAAGTTGGCATTCAAACAGTGAGACTGAAAACAGTTCTGCTCAATAAGCTAACAAAAACTTAGTAATATGGTCATCTATCTTACACACTTAAACATACATGAGTTATATCCTTTAGAGCACTTTCTTTTCCTCTCTTTTTTTTAATTCCTCTCTTTTTTACAGTAGCAATTATACATTTTGGGTTTTATTACTCCTACATTTCTTATTATTTTTTACACTAGAGACACAATGTGATATTTATAAATACAATTCTTATTTATTTCACTAAAGATAGTCTCAAGTTGTCTCCATTTACCTATGAAGGCCTCAAGATCATCCTTTTTATAGCTGAGTAATATTCCATTGTATAAAAATACCATATCTTTTTCATTCACTCTGCAGTTGATGGGCATCTTGGTTGTTTCCAAGATTTAGCTACTACCAATTGTGCTGCTATAAACATGGGTGCACATATATCGCTGTGATATGAGTGGAACTTCCAATCGTAGTCTTCTGAGAATTCTCCATACTGATTTCCATAGTGGTTGCACCAGTCTATACTCCCACCAACAGTGGAGCAGTGTTCCTTTTTCCCCACAGCCTCACCAACATTTTTTATCAGTTGATTTCTTGATGGCAGCTATTCTTTCTGGAGTGAGATGAAATCTCAATGTTGTTTTAATTTGCATTTTTCAAATGACCAGTGATGGTGAATATTTCATCATGTATTTATTTGCCATTTGTATATCTTCATCTGAGAACTATGTGCTCATCTCAGATGCCCGTTTTTGGAGAGGGTCTTTGAATTTGGGGGCCTTGATGTTTTTCAATTCTTTACATGTTCTTGATATAAGTCCTTTGTCTGAGGGGGTGCTGGCTAAAATTCTTTCCCATTCTGTGGGTTTTCTTTTCACTCTGTTAGTGATTTCTTTTGAAGCACAGAAACTTGGGGCTGGGGATTTAGCTCAATGGCTTAAGCACCTGCCTGGCAAGTGTGAGGTCATGAGTTTGATCCCTGGTACCAAAAAAAAAAAAAGAATATTTTAGAAGCACAGAAACTTTTCAATAATATGAGATCCCAGTTGTTGATTCTCTGAAGCGTTTCCCGTGCAGTTTGCGTTTTGTTCATGAATTCTCTGCCTACGCCTATGTCTCCAAGACTTCTACCTACCCTATCTTCCAGTACATTTAGTGTTTCTGTTTTAATGTTTAGGTCTTTGATCCATTTAGACTTTAGTTTTGTGCATGGTGATAGGCATGGATCTAGTTTCAGTCTTCTACACGTGGAGAGCCAATTTTAGAAATGGAGTTTTAGTCTAATACTGTTTAGAGCTAATACACCTGAGTGCAGATGCCAGCTCTGCTCCTTAGTAGCTGATTTATGTTAAGCAAATTGCTGACTCTCCCTGAGCCTCAGTGCTTTAGTGCTAAGATGAGTATGACAGCATAACCTTCTTCATGGGGCTGTAGTATGATTTAATGAGATAAAATTGCTATTCTAATGCTATACATAAAGCTATTTAGTGCTTATGCATTTTAGATAACATTAACTTGTGCATCTTCCTAAACTGTATGACACATAAAAAGTATCCCCTTTTATAACGGTAATAAAACTATCCATTAAATTGCTAGATTAGAAATGATACCCAATGAAGACAGTATGACGTCTCAAATCAGTGACCTGTGTTTTTGAGGGTGTTGGGCTTTCTTATTCTATTTTACTTTGTTTGATTTGTTGATTTCTCTTAACTAAAGAGGACAGTTTTTTCCCAATGATCTTCCTTATTTTATCCCAGCACAGTGCCTGATACAAAATGATTCACTATATTTATTATAAAACAAATGACTCAACAATTGTAAAATCATACAACAAAATGCTATCCTACTTAAAATTATACTATATGTAGATAATTATTTTTCCTGCATTATTAATTTAAAAATAATAAGGATACTATGAAGCATGTATGGTATAACTTCATGTTGAAGACTCATAAAAAGATTAATACATAAATAATAATGCTGATTGTCTCTAGAACATAAGAATGAGTATAATTACATATTCTTTTCTAACAGTTTTATCTCTATTTTCTAATTTTTCCCTGTAATAGACACATATGGCTTAAAATGAGGATAATGTATGTTTAATAACTGATGATGGTAAAGTTTTTGACTCATCCAAATTATTATCCATTTGAAAAAACAAAGGTATTATGTCTATGACTAAAAATGAAGGAACATATCACCTATGGGGCTAGGGCTCTAAGTGAAGACAGTTTTGTCTCCTGGCGATGTCTAGAGATGTTTATTATAATTTAGAGAGGGGGAGTTGGCACTGGTAAGTAATTGATAGAGAATAGAAAAGTACAAAATATCCATATTGCACAGCATAGTCCAACAACAAAGAATTATGTAGTCCCAACTATCAGTAACATCCAGGCTGAACAAGAGTGTTCAAGTAATTAGCACAGGACTGCAGGCAGTGACTCAGTGACAAAGGCACACTTCTGATGAATCTAGTTGCTCCACAGTAAGAATAACTAAATGAATACAGAAATAGCTTCCTTTTCCATCACTTCTAGAAACAATGAAAATATGCTAACAGTATTGAGGTTTAGACACCAATCTGTTCATCAAACATTAAAAACTACTATCTATTATGGTTTATCATTTTGCACTTACTCCCTACATCAACGCTAAAAATAGCTGTTACAGAAGCTAAAAATAGCTTTACAGAAGAAAAAATTAAGCTTCAGAGAAACTATGATTTGCCTATGAGTTACGTGATTTAGATTTGATTCAAGATTGTTCTGACAAGTATGCAGACTGCTTCTCACTGAAAATTACTGAGTTCTTTGTTTTTCTAAGAGCTCAAACATGTTTGATTCATGAGTTCTCCCTAGTCATGCTAAATTTTGTTTTGCTTCATTTTCAAGCTCAGTATGGTTTTTGCCTACATTGTGTCACCGCACAGCCGATGATTCCTTCCTAAATGAATTTTTAAAAAATAAAAGCATAGTTTTTATTAAACTGGGACAAACTATATGTGCTATGAAGAATAATCAATGTCCTAGTCAAATAAAACCCTTGAAATACCTGAGTATGTAAACATTCTGAAATTACTGCTTCTAGGTTGGAGATGAAGGTCAGTGGTGAATTATGTGTTTAGTATGCACAAGGCGAGTTCAATCCTCAGGACAGAAAAGAACAAAGAAAAGTTTCCTGCTTTCTTACTTTCCTATCATAAGAGTCATTTTCGCTATCTTTACCTTCCATAGCAGCTAGTCAAGATCACCTTTCCTTGCTACTTTGAATGCTATTCGCTTTTTTACATCTACATGTCTGAACAGAGTTCTGTGCATAGCTTTGTAATTAGGCATAGTGATGAAAATAACTTTTACTTGAGTCCAATTTTTCACACAAAAATAACTTTGAGCTTTCTGATATAATAAATTATGGAAAACTTTAGGTGAAACTAGGTCTAAAATTGGAGTCTGACTTGAGCCAGATGCTTCTAGCTAGTGTCGGAGCCTTCTTCTATATTATATTTTTTCACTGTAGGTTCAGCTGCTCTGCCTTAATTACTCTCATTGGCTCTGCACATTTAGAAACCTCTAGTTGATGGCTAGTGTATATTCTTGTACACTAATTTATATCCAGTAATAACTCTGGGTTCCAAATAGCTTACATATAAAATTAATATAAATATTATTATATTAATATTTATACTGGGAATTGAGTCCCAAAACATTTTTAAAATTCTAGTATTTACAATTCTACTTACCTTAGTTTCCATGTCCAGATATATAACAGAATAAGCTACAGTGTTTAGAGTTTGAAACCTAGGTTTTTCAAAAACCCTGTATTTTTTAAAATCAACCCAGGAGCAAGACTCTCAATATCTTTACTCAGTTTACTGGAGGCATTATGTGGTACTGGACTTTCTAAACTCCTACTGCAAAACTCTTTAATTTAATCAAATTATAACAAAAAGTATCATAGTTCATATTTTATAACTTTATAAATTTTGTGATTTATAAAGTTAAATTAATAAATAAATTCAGCATGACAAACTGAAATTCCTGTAAGGCTAATCAGGTAAGCTATACTAGTGAACCTGGGCCGGAACTCTGGTAAAAGAAGCAAGGCATACCTAAGAGTTTGCCTCAGGAGTATCTGATGACACTTAGCAATATACAAGTTAGCACTTTTTCCCCCTCGTCCAAATTCAAAGGTATGAAATCTAAATGAGTACTGAACCTCTCAATGGTTGGAAGAACATTCCATAAAAGTCCCTGGGAAGAGAGAAGTGACCCAACAAGTAAAGCTGCTTTCATTCCCTGCAACCCCCCTCTGTGCACCAGAGACACCAGGGCTCCCAGGCCAGCCTTCATTAGGAAAGTGTGAAAGAACTGGAACATTTCCTTGCTGAAACACAAAGGCCCTTTGCCTCTTTTGTTGGCTCAGAAACTTCAATCAGCTTCAGAATTTCAAAGGCTCAAACAGAGGAGTTCCAACCAGGCTAGGATTGAGCAGTGCCCAGGATACTGAGTAGGAAAGAGAGTGTCTCTGCCCACTAAGTAACCCCAACCTGGTGAGATTCCTCTCTGAAGGTTGGAACATAATGTTTTATGATTTGAGCCATGACAAGCCCAATAGTGAAGAGGGTGATAAAATAGCACTTTACCTCTCACTTTGAAACAACTATTTATTACTTGGCAACCTTGAAAGCATATAAACAACTGTTCTTAAAGACTTACCAAAACCTGTTCTTGAGCCTCACACATTCAGAGCAGGCTAGTGCCTTTGAAAGTTAAAAAGAGCCAGGTCATCCTAGCTGCTAGTTAGAATCAGTGGTAGACAGATATATAAAGCCAAGTTTAGTGAAAGGAAAAGAGAAGTGAACCATTAGAAAGGGGCACAGTCACTCAGAAGAAAAGTCATAGAGAGAGGGATGGGGAAAGCAAGCTGCATTGTTTGTTACCCTCAGCTCTCAGCCAAGTCGGTGGGAAGATGGGAGATGAACAGCATACAGAGAACCTACTTATTGTCAATTTTTGTTACACTCCAGTATCTTTGAGAGACCAGATGAACTATTTTTCTCTTTGATGCTAAGCAGAGAGCAATCATTTTTAAAGGACAATTACAAAGAGGTACTTTTGTGCTACGTATAATTCACTAAAATTCCCTGATATGTTCCCATTATCCTATCCCAACTCATATAAATGAAAATTCTAACTCATTCTGCTAACTTTGTGAATCAGTGCTACAAATAGCTACTGTCTGTTTTATCTACTGTGGTCAAGCCATTGCACAAGATGTTAGTGATACAAAGATTAAGAAAATGTTAACCTTCTATTCTAGTAGATCATAGTCTATTTAGAGGGTCAGATCAGTAATGATCATGTGGAAAAAATAGAAACAGCTCAAACTTTACATTCAGAAAGAACTGAATTACATCCAGAAACAATCTGCTACCTTTCATTAGTCAGGTATCTTTTGCTATAACAAATACCTAATAATTAATTACCTGTGCTTAGTAGCATATTAGGCTTTCTCTAGACACTTCTCCAAACTTGCCCAAATTCCACTACAAATATTTCCAAAGGCTTCTGAACCACCTCAGCAGCTACAGTCACACACCCCACACTAATACGTGGTGCCAATTTTCTGTGTGTCAGCTTTACATTGCCATGACAAAATACTTGAGACAAACAAAAGAAAAACATTGATTTTATTCCTCCTTGTTTTAGAGGCTTCAACCCATAATTGGCTAACTCCACAAATGGTAGAAAGTGCATAATAAATGAAGCTTCTCAACTCATGCTGGCCTGGGAGGGGAACAAAAAAAAGACATCAAGAAAAAGGAAGAGACCAGGGACAAGGGCACCTCTAAAAGACACATCATCCATAACCTACTTCCTTCAACTAGGTTGCACCCCTTCTCAAAAACACCATGAGCAGAGGATTAAATCTTCAATACATGAGTTTGGGGAAGACATTTAAGACCAAAACCAGAACACACCTACTAGTTATACTAACTAGCAAAGCCCCAGTTTTATTATCACCTGTAAAATGTAGATAACTTTATACATAATTTAGGGCCATTTTATGCACCCTTCTTCAAGCAAAGTAGGTATCCACTAAATGGTCATAAGCTATGCTGGATATTTTGTTTATCTTTCTAGATCGAAATCTAGACATTCTACTTTTATTCTATCTCATAGGAACTGTCATTTATGGATTACATATATACATTTATATCTTTGCTCTTTTTCCTTTGGCTTCTGGTTAGATTTAGCCAATCTGGTCATTGACAGCAGATTCAAGGGCATAAAGAGTGTAGAGTTGGAGAAGATACTTCCTAATCTCCCTCATTATTATGGACTTTACTACTGAGCACTATGATCTTCAAAGCAGCCCTTCCCATCAGATGCTCCAAGTGTGTTAATTACTCCTTCCCTTTCCTTCATCAAGCTTAAGGTGATCACAGCTTCTGAGGTTACCAGCATCACAGTACAAAACACTGTTGTTGCACTAAACTCTGCCTATTCTCTTGTTTTATTAAACTCTTTTCAAATTTCCAGTTGGACTATGTCCCCTCTCTTGCTGGGACCCAGATAAATCTGATTATCATTGTTAATATATATTTAATATATTATTAATATAGTATATTTAATATATTAGTAATATAGATAACAAGATGCTATGTGCTATAAAAATAATAGGTGAAAGAGTAAAATCATAGGGATGTCAGAGAGGCTTCTAGGAAAGGTAACATCTAAATGACAGCCTTAAAAAGGATAGGAGTTAGCAATGTTAAAAAACCAGGAAATGGAGATTCCAGGGGAGGAATACAATATGCAAAAATCTCATGAGAATTACAAGATTATGTGGGAAATTTAAGTGTCTCAATTTAGCTGAAGCATGGAACCAGAGAATAGAGGACGATAAATGAAGCTAAAGAGATGGACTGAACCAAGGTTACCAAGATACTTTTAAGGAATTTTAACCCAGACATTAATATAATCATATTGCATTTTAGAAACCAATATGGAGAAGAAATTAGAAGGGCAAAATTAGCAATAGCAATGTCAAATAAAAAATCCAGGCCAAAAAAATGAGTTAGCCAAAAAATAGTAGTGTTCATAGAAATGAAGAAAATGGTATGAATTTATTAAGGAAATAAGTTATATTACACTTAGTGAGACAATGTAAGCAAAACATAAAAGTCAAATATATAGCCCTCAAATTGTTGCATTCTTTTGTATAGACCTTACCTCTTACATCAACAGATTTGTTCTTCCTTAAGGGAACTTTGGAAGACAGAGGTTTTTCACTTGGATAGCTGAATTATACATGATCAACTGCTGTTCAGAAAGAAAAATTAAACTTTAAACCTTTAGAGTGCCTATGATCATTAATCATGATTGTCTACTGGATTAAGAAATGTCTAGCAGGGCCAGGGATTTAGCTCAGTGGCATACGCGCCTGCCTTGCAAGCGTGCGGTTGTGAGTTGGATCCCCGATACCAAATGTCTAGCAGATTGGCAAAGTGTAGGTCTGTAGGGAATTTCTAGAGATGACTAGGACATAAGCCAGCAAACTGAGGTGGGGGATACCCATCCTGCCTATGGGTGGCACCATCTAACAGGCATGCAACCCAAATGGATTGAAAGTGGAAGAAGGAGGAAGTCGCCTGCACTTTGAGAAGTTCCATGCTGCTTGAGTAGGTGCATTTTTTGCTACCGACAACCCCTGTAGACATCAAACTCCAGCTTTTTCAGCTTTTCAGTATGGACTCATTCAAGCAACTGTGCAGAGAGCTTCCAGGTCTTCAATCTCAGGCTGGTGCTACAGCTTTGATTTCTGTTCTTCTGCAACTTCCAGCTTCTTGGTGTGAGCAGCTACTAGACCCTCTAGCTCTCCAGTGTGCAAATGGCCTTTATGGATGCTCCCACCTCTGATCCTGTGAGCCTATCTAATAAACCTCCTTGCATAACACATGCACATGCACAAGCACGTACACACACACACACACACACGCATATTCCTATTGATTTTGTTTCTCTAGAGAATCCTAACTGATACAGTGATGGAGCAACCTGATATAAATTCATGACAATCAGTTGTGCAAGTCTGCTACATGGTTGATTGATTGTGTCAACTAGAGAAATTTAGTTATGAGAAGCTTAACTAAATCAGCTCAGCAGTTCTACACCCTATGGCAACTCATTGCCTGTATGGTATAAAGAGGAAATGAGGAAGGATGAATTTGCTTCTGTTTCTTTGGAGGAGCTCCCGTCTTCACATTCAGCTTCACTCTCATCTCCTGGCTTCCAGCACAGACTCTTTGGTTTCTGCCGTAGATTCTTTAGCCTTCCATCACAGGCCCACCAGCCTCCTGTCATGGACTTGCATGGAACACTGCAATGAGCTCCAGACCTTGGACTGAATCCTTTGGTGTCCAGTTTATAGACACCCTTTGCATGCTTCCTCACCCAACTCTGACCATCATAAGCCAATCTTGTAATTTCTTATAAATTTGTGTATCTTACATTGTATCTGTTTCTATAGTAAAACACTGACTGATATATCTTCCCAACTTTGAATTCAGTGATTGGTAGCTTGAAATTTGTCACTGTGGAAGAAGTCACAGCATGAAAATCAAAATACTACCAATCTCAGCCTTTTTTCCTTCCTACCAAAGAAAATGTTGTTAAACATGTACTAGTTAAGGTATTCTTAAAAGGGAGGGATATCTCTGGTAGTAATGGCAGAATTGAACTGTAATTTAAACAGACAAAAACCACTAAATCAAGAAGTGATAGACAAACTAGAACCGAAAGGTAAATTCAAGATCCTGAGTGAAAGGCAAATTAGAATGGTCAGTGAACCATTCTCTTTTAAGAAGCGGGGTGAAGATAGTAAAGAGCTTTGGCATTAGGAGGAGGATTTGAAACATCTAAAGCGGCAGGTAATCGAGATAAATAATCAGTAATAGAAAATCAAGATAGTCTCAAACCAGGAGTACCACAGAAATCAATTTAAACCTTAAGATGGTTTGAACTTGTATCAGTGTAAAGCCAAAGCCAGGGAGCTTTAAGATACTGGCTTGAACTCTTGCTATTTTTTATAAACAAAGGCCTTCTATTTTCTTTCTAGGGTACTGTGATACGTTATACTCTCACCATCAAGGGATCTTCCAAATAACCAGGCAGATCAGAGTTCAAAGAAACATCAGTGTTGCAGGATAGATATGAGGTGGAGTTGTATACATAGACAATTACAGCTCGAGTCTAGTTTTGAGCTTATATTCCTATAAATGAGAAAATTTTAAGACCAGTCATCTTGGAGCTGGAAGTCCAAAACTGGAACAAAAACAGTGCTACATTTCTCCTAATTATAGAAGACAGGATAAGCGACATTAGTTATGGGTCCCAGCAACAAATAAAATGGTTAGACCCTGTGTCAGTTCATTTCCTGCTGCTGTAACACAGTATCCAAGGAGGTATAAATTATGAACACTAAAAGTTTACTTCACTCATACTTTGGGAGACTGCAAAGCCCAAGAGCAGGGCACCACCATCTAGCCAAGGCCTCTGGATTTTAACATAGCAAAAGGCCAAGCAAATACACATGAGGCAGAGAGAGAAAGTTTTTATAATCGACTCCTGTAGTGAGCTCTCATGGCCTAATCACCCCCTGAAAATCTCTTCCTAGAAACATCACAGCTGCAATTAGATCTTTACATGAGTTTTAAAGAGATATTCTAACCATAGCAGACCCCTTATTCCAAAAGTGTTAATTGCAAGATGGTAACAGCAGAATGCTAAACCAAGCCTATGCCCATGAAATTGGCCCCGATAATGGATCACATCAATAATGACAAAGCTTGGCCTAACATATTACCTTCTTCAATTTAGCTTCTTTCTTATAATTTTCACTTCCAAAGCACGAAGATATTGGCTCTTCAACAGATGACCATACATCTGGTAAGTGCAGACTTTCTGGAATAAGGGAATTTAACACTTGGATGCCCAGCTAGTGAACTACTATAGCAAAAGGCAAACCTGTGAGAATAAGCAGGATTATTTCTAGGCATAGTTGAGTGAGCTAAATATTATAATAAATAATTTAAAATTTCAACAAATATAGAAATAGTAGAAATGTCTTTCTTGCTCATATCACAGTCTTGTAAAGATGAGTAGGACTTTTGTTCCATGGAGTCACTTGGATACCACAGGCCATACAGTCTTGCTGATTCACTTTCTTCTAGGTACTAATAGTCAACCCCACTTAGGACAAACAGCAATAATGCTGTGTGGGAGGTCTTCATGTGCCAGGAAGGGACTTGGTAGCAATCTCCTTTACTCACATTTTTTTGCCTGAACTGAGTAAATAAGATCATATTTATTCACAAAGAAAACGAGATTGTAGTGCTATGCCAATGAAGAAAAAAACACAGATACTGATGAACACTAACAGTTTTAAATATATGAAGACTATTGGTAGCTCACATCCCCATAATCAGAAGTTCAGCACTAAATTCTGTTATTGAAAAGTCCTACTCTTCCTCCTTACCTTTTTATTTCCATCCCTCTTTTCCACTTAAAATAATTTTTGTCAGGAGTCTATAATATGCAGGCCCATTTTAAGCACACATGATTATAATTAGTATAATACATAGAAACTACACTCAGGGTGTTATGGTCTATATATAGATATCTCGGCCCCAAGCCTTGTGTGCTCATAGGTGAGGCTTTTGAAAGGTGATCGGATTAGGGGGGCTTGTAGATGACATGCTGTTAGGAGGTGGGATCTGATCAGAAGAGGTGGGTCACTGGGGTTTGTCCTGGAAGGATTTATCTTCCAGCTCTTCCTTTCTCCCTCTCCCTCTGCTTGCTGCCAACACGCTGTGAGCAATGCTCCTGTGCTATGCCTTTCTGCCATGCCAACCTGCCTTGGAGCCAGTAGATTCTGGACTGATCCCTCCACAAATCGTGAGCCAAATTACGTCTTTCTTTCTTTAAGTTTGGAGTGTCAGGTATTTTATCCTAGAATGAGGAAACTGACTAAGACACAGGAAGGAAAAAGATCACAAACAGAACTATGTAAGAGAAAACATATCTATTAATCATTTTAGGAAGTATTGTCTCTGGACTGGTATGGCCATGGTTTCTTATACCTGATTCCATTAAAACAATGCTGGACTCTGGGTGCCTATTTTTCGGAAGAGTTTGTCTCTAAAGTTCTGTCTAGCACTACAGCTTAAGCTTTTATACACCTAAAACTAAGCAGAGCTGGGAAACCAGGTAAAAGGCTGGATAGGAACCTAGCAGTAGCAAATTCAAATTTAGTAGCAAGAATTTGTAGAATGAAAGCCTATTGGGAAAATAACTTGGGGGCTACTTTTTGATTTAAATAAGTATTTTTGTATGACAGTTAAGCAGTTGAGTGGCTTTTAGTACTTGGAATATAGTATCCGGACTCAATTAGACAGAATTCTTCAAACTTTGAAGTGCATAGAAGTCAAACCAGGTTATTTTTAAAAATACATATTTGCTGACCCTATATTTCTATTATATTAAATGGAGAAACCAGAAAAATACACAAACACATACACACACATAGAGATAGAGATATAGATATATTTCTTTTGAGATGGGATCTTGCTATATAGTTCAGTTTAAATTTGAAATCACTATGTAGCCCAGGCTGGCCCCAGGGATTCTTTCTGCCTCAGTCTCTTGAGGGCTAGGATTACAGGCATGTGCCGCCATACCTGGCCAGAATACTATGTTTTTAACAAGTACTTGTAGGTAAGTTTGATTCAGTAATCTTGAGACTGAGATTACACATTGGAAGCAAACACAAACCATGATGAGAAAACTCAGCAGATTCACACTTGTTTCTTTCCTGAAAGGCAGACTAGAGGTGCTCAGCATCCTTCCATCTCAAATTCTGCTGTTGTTGTTGCTGAAGTATGAGGATTATACTCTGGGCCTTCCGAGCTACATCCTACCCCTTTGTTTGTTTGTTTTTCATTCTGAGATATGGTTTTGCTAAATTGCCCAAGCTGCGTTCAAACTTACTATTTTCTTGCCTCACCTACCAGACTGCTAGAATTACCAGTGGGTGCCACCACCATGCCTAGCTTGGTTTCCATTCTTAGGTATTTCAATGACATGGTTTGCCTTTGCCATTCCCAATCCCATCACCTTTGCTGCCTGTATTTGCAAAGTAGTTGAAAAAGACAGGAGATTGTAATAAGACTTTCTAGCTAATCTTCGTCTTAGCAAAGATCTGGATAAAAATTAGAAGAGACAAGTCAATTCAAGGAACAGTGTTTTCTTTCCCAAAACCTGGCTGTTTAATCCTATGGACAACACATCTGAATTCCAGGTTCTTTAGTCCCCAGTAAAGCTGGAAAGATTTGTGTCACAGAGCTGTATTTTTTAATGTTGGATCATTTGCCAAAGTGCTGTCCTACTTAGGTTGATTTTTAATCAGAGCCTCTTTGAGGGCTGAATATTTAGGTCCATTCTGAAAGATCTCAGACTTGGGCTGCCCAGAGTTTCAGATGCTCCTGAGAAAATCCTGCAGTGAAAACCAAAATCCTGCAGCACTATGAAACTGGTCTTCTGCCTTCCACATTTCTCGAACTACATTCTGAGGAGTTTTTGTTTTGTTTTGTTGACAGTGGCTATGCTGATTCTAATCCAGCTTTATCTGGAAATGGTTGCTGAAAGTGGAGACCAGAACATTCCTAAGGAGCGATCAGATTCATAATACAATCAAGAACAGCATCTAGCCACTCAGATCCTACTCAGCAATTCTATTGTGCCGCATCCTATGCATGACATTCCTTCTTGTTCAGTTTTATATGAAGCAGATCTTACAGTAGAATCTAAGTGAATAACCTCCATACACTATTATGTAAAAAAGGATGCTTTATAAGTAGTAGTTGCTAGAAGTATAACAAATGCAGTTTTGGGTCACACCCTTAAGATAAAATGTTTAGGTGAAGCTTTAGCTTTAATCAGAGATTCCAAAATATTCCCCTGATTGTGGCAGACTCCACAGTAAATTGGGGCCTTAGATGACTAACATGGATGGTGCCATCAAGTTATACAGTTTCTGGATTGGAAAAATGAGCATCTGGCTATAATTCACTTGTGAGAAAAAGAAATTACCTAGAAAGAGTATCTTACATGAAGAACAAACCTTGGCATGTTACTTAATTTCTTTACAAAGAAATCTGTTGTATCCTCCTTGTGACTCACACTGATCTACATGGGATTTCTGCCACACAGGATTCATATCTATGAATTGAGAACTTTTTTAGAGGCAGGTTGAGCCCTCTTCTTGCTTTCATATTATCCTATTCCCAAGGTCACACATAGGGACAATCTGGAATCTGTTAAAAGGTCCTGCATGAAAATTTCTATGATGCCCATTCATAGATTAGAGAAAAATACTAATGTTATGACTTGGATTTTAAACACTTTAAATGTGGTAAAGCCTTGGTCTCCAGTGTTCACAGGTGGCACTTTTGGAAGGTGACAAGATGATAAGGGCTCCAAAATCATCAATGGATTCATTTCTGGTGAACACATAAATTGAAGGCGTTATTGGGAAATGACGAAACTTCAAAGTGGATGCAGTTGAAGGGAGTGGGTGACAGGGCCATATTTTAAGGGAATACACCATGTCCTGGCCCCTCATTATCTGAGTTTCTCTCTGCCTTTGGCCACTATGAGGTGAACAGATTTGCTCTGCTATATATTTCTGTTACAATGTTTCTGCTTTATTACAGGCTCCTGAAGAGTGGAACCATCCTACAATGGACTAAAATCTCTGAAATCATATGCCAAAATGAATCTTTAATCTCTAAACTGATTTTCTCAGGGATTCTTTCACAGTGATGAAAAGCTGACTAACACAGTTACGTAGGCTTTACAATTCAGAAAGTAGATGATCCAGGTCCAGCTCAACATTCCTAGCTACCAATGTGCATTCATGGTAGAGGCATCCTTATAAGCCTTTTGGATTTCTTAATAAAAGATAGGGCACTGCATTTCACTGGCTCTTGAAGAGGGTTCAGATGTTGAACAAAAAGACAAATATCTTCCAACTAACTAAAATCAAAAGAGGAAATAGACAAAAAATGAGGGATGGGATACATCTTTATTAGGCTTCATTCTCAATTGTGTGTAAGGAGAGTTCCAACTTTCTTAGGTGGCCTTTCCATTCCATTGATATTATTAAGTGTATATACTATGTACCAAGTACTATGTGAGGCACAGTACTCATAGCATATTGTGAGTGTCATAATTTAATATGTTAATTGCTATTATTTGTTGTTATTGGAGTCCATAGGATGGGCAGTTGAAAGAGACTTGAAATATTAACAAATCTTTCAGGAGAAAATAACTAAGCAAAATTTGTTTTAGCCATCTACATTTCTGTTTTAATAAGGAAATAATAATAGCATTTCATAAATTTACAGTGAAGATTAAACAAGAAGATGCATATAGTAAACTCTGTGAAGACATAGTTGATACTATTATTTTATTATTATTGCTCATGACCTATTTTGTTGCATGGTATTGCTACAGTTATATCTTGTGCTACTATTTGGATGTTAAAAGATGAGGAGATGAAAGCTAAGGGAAGGACAGAAATTATGCCAGAGAAATATCATGAGTGAGAGGCTACAGGAAAGAGCTTGAGGTAACTGGATATTTATTTAGTACATGTAGATTATAAAGAATTAGTGGTGAGAGGTAGAATGGAGACATAAACAAGATTCTGAACATCAAGAAATTTATAGGCCAAGTCTGAAGCATTTAAAGTTAATCAAGAGAACCATGGAAGGATATTATGCAGTATGGTAACCAGACCACACAAATATATAACCCACACACAATTACACACTCATGCCATGCTCCTATCCATAATTTATAATCAAGACCTATAGTTATGTCTTAGAAATGATATAAGCAACCCTTTTATTTTAATATTGAAGAAATTGAGTCCAAGTATACTAAATTCTTACCCAGGAAAACAGAAAGAAAAATAGATTTAAGCAGCAAAATAGAAGTAGTTACTGTATCTTTTAATTCCAACTTGCATTCGTTTTCCATCACACAATACTGTGTTTCCTAAACTTTTTACATTACTGATACTCCGCTGTTGGCCAAGCTCAAAAACTCTCAAGTTAAGGGATCCTGTCTCAAGGTCCAGCTAAGGTCCTCTCTAAAAGTGTGTGGGAATCTATGAAAATATTACACTTCTGGATTGCCCCAAAAAAGCAGACTCAGATTTCACAAAGGATATTACAATGATATAGTACAATGACAGCTTTACCTTAGAGTTGATTCTGAATGGCTTGATTATGGGTAAACTTTTTATTAGCCCATAGGAGAAATTCTTTCCTGTCGTAAATGCCTTCCTAAATCACTGACCACCAGATTGTAAATTTGATGCATCCTGCACTGCCAGCCTGCTTTTCCCTTGTGAATTGTTCAAATACTATTACTATCATCTTGATTTTTAAATGTTAAGAACAACTTTTAATGTGCAACCAAAATGTACTTTTTGCAGGGTATAATGGATTACACCTGTAATCCCAGCACTCAGGAGGCTGAGGCAAGAGGATTACAGCTGTAAGTTCAAGGTCAGTCTGGGCTAAAAAAATGAGTTCAAGGCCAACCTGAACTGTACAGTGACACTCTGTCTCAAAAAGAGGAAAAAAAATTAAGAATTAAAAAAAATGTAAAAGCTCTTTTTAGAGTTTCTTTATCAAATGCATTTATTAAACTATGATTTAATATTACATTTTAAAAATTATGGGTTGTATGAGAAATGTTCATAAGAAAGCATCCTCTGTTGGCTGCTATTCATGGTTGCCCATTATTTGGCTTCATCACATTTACCCTTATGATTCACTTCTCCAAAAACTCAACATTGGGAAGTTCATATCTTCTTAATATGAGGTATTTTCCTTTATGGGAGATATACCTAATTTTGCTTATTTGTCCTCTTTGTCTCCCTTTCTTCTTGGTTTGGCTCTCAGGAACTTGAAGTTAAGCCTGTACAGCAATCCTTGATTTGATTCTCTACTTCTCTATCCAGTTGCCACTAAGTTCCCAAATGACCTGAGTCTGAAGGAAGATTCATCTTGGAGAGACTGTCTTGTCGAAACTGAGAGTCAACTGAGACTCCAGAAGTGACACTTGATTTAAGGGAGGGCATCCAAACTCATATGGGGAAGCTTTTATCCTCTCAGTGAAGTCCTTGGAGCCTTGGGACCTTCCTCTAGGTGATGTCAGATCTTCTCTTCTTATTGATTTTAAGCTCTATGTAGAAATACATTCATTTTTTATTACAAGATACTGGAAAATTCTTTTGGAAGAAGAAAAACTCTAAATTATAAACAGTCATGAATTATAAATATTTGGCCTTAAGATTTCAGCAATCATAAATTATCTCTCTGAGATAGGCATTAAAGTCATCACCAAAACAAAGTGGCTATGAAGGAACACCAATAAGCAGAAAGCTGCTATAGCTCTTACCCTGTAAACACTCCTTTTGTACCTTGAATGGCACTTCAACCCAGTGTCTTAAAGAAAGCGTGGAGAGAGTCCAGAGTCATGCATTTTAACCTCTTCCCCTCTCTAGAGGGAGCAAAAACCTGTAACTTTGGCTTTGAGCATGGTGTGTAGGTCTGTAATCTTAGCACTCTGGCAGGCTGAGGCAGGAGGATAGCCAATTTAAGCTCAGTCTGGGAATGTTGGTGAATTAATGAGACCCTGTTTCAAAGCAAAAATATCAAAAAGGGCAAAAGGGTGGGAGAGCACTGCATATGTTGCTTAGTAGGAGGCCTTGAGTTCAAATGAACAAAAACACCCTGTAGCTTTAACTCCTGCTCAGTTTAAAGGACTGCATCTTAGATGAGGAGCAAGGATAAAAGCAATAGTTGGAATAATTTTTAGCCTAGGTGCTCTCTTTGGGATGTTTTTGTTTGATGAGCAACAACTTCCTGTATCAAATCCTGCTGTGAGACTGAATGGCTATGTGAAATCAAAACGACAATCCAAAGCGAGGACAGCTTGCCCACATTTGGGTGACCTTGTGTCATTGTCCTTCAGCAATATTTCAATTCACTGACAATGAGCTGGAAGACAGAGTCTGTAGTGATGGAGAAATGGGAAAAGTATGGTTTGAGAGGGAAAAGGAAGATTGTTTCAGATTAGAAAAATTTGAGGAGAGAACAATCTGAACTGAAATTGTTTTAGTTGTGAGGATGGATGCAGAGGGATGAACACTGCATAACTCAGGTACCTGGCACGTGACAAACTGGAGAATATATGAAAAACAGAATTTGAAGTTATATAGAAAAGACTGCATATGTAAGTGGGACCAGAATATCAAAGGCCATAAAAATGTAGTAGTGTTTCTAGAAAGACCTATAGATACAGACAGTACGAATTAAAGACTGTAAAGTTCACAGTAAGAAAAGAAACCAAAAAGCAAGGATAGAAATCAAACAAGAGATGAGGTAGGAAGATGAAGAGATCTTGGACTTAAGTGATGGCAGTGAAAATAGGTACATTCATGTGGAAAAATAACCAGGATTTATTTAGCCTGATTCTTCACATCTGACCATGTCAGTATTGAAAAGTAGTGTATTGCTTAGGGCTTTCCAGAAGAGCAAAAGCTATAGGAAAATATATGAATAATTGTGCAAAGAGTTTTTCCAAGCAGGCTCACAGGATCAGAGTCAGGAGAACCTACAGTAGCTAATTGGATCCAACACCTATTTCGATCAGGAAAGATGGAAGCTTCAGGAAAGAGGGATGAAGGATGTGTCACTGGTTGAAGGTTGAAAGCATAGAATCTCATTGGAGAGTCACCAGGGAAAGTTTGTATTGAAAGACTGAAGAAATTGGAGGTTGATGTCCAAATGATAGCAGTAGAGGCCACACTTGTTCATGAAGACTAGAGCTCCTCAAAATGGGTACATTTCTGTCTTCTTCACTTTTTAGTTCATCCAGGGAAAAATCCTATTGCTTGTTGCCATCTACAACTGGCTTGATCTTTTGCTGGCATCCACAGGAACACCCAGAACTATGCTTCACTAGTCTTACAGGTATTTCTTCATCCATTCAAATTGGCATATGATTAGTGGTCACAAGTAGGTAAGATTATCTCAAATCTACTGAAAGCAGAATGAACACTTACAGAAATTCACTTAGCTATTATGAATAGTCAAGACTTTAATACAGGGGGCTGGGGGTTTAGCTCAGCAGTGTAAGTGCTTGCTTGGCAAATGCGAGGTTGTGTGTTCAATCCCTGGCACCAAAAAAAAAAAAAAAAAGACTTTAATACAGTGTTCAACTTCAAACTATTTTCTTCGTTTTTCGTTTTTCAACTTTAGCTCTTTGGAGAATCAAAGAAACAACATGATATTTGATCTCAAAGCCTGTATCTTTTTAAACAGAAAAACTGATTTCTGGAGATGTTAGACTTTTAGCATATAAGGAATAAAAAAGGTGTCAGTGGAGATAACATACTTATGAAAAGTCAATGCAAGAAAAGAGCTATAGTAATCCTCACTTTTGTTGATACTTAGTTTGTCCTACATGCTCTTCTAAGCACTTTATCTCATTATCACATTTAATATCTTATTTAGCAAATGCAATTATCTTGCTCATTCAGCTGAGGTTTATTCCAAGAAGTGAAAGAATTCACCTTCACCTTTTTGGTCTGGGATCCTCTAAAAGCCCTGGTATGGACAAGTAGTTCATTTTGTGATGTGAACTCAAGGAACAGAAATGGAGGACTGAGAAGAGTTATGGAGGAAAGAAGGGAAAGTTGTTAACAATGGCATCTGCTTCTCCCAGGACTTTCTTAGGAGCTGAGGAGAAGAAGCCAAGGAACAAAGCAAAGGAGGCTTAATAACAAGTTCCTACCCCATTGGCCAAAGGTTTCCCACAAGTGGTTAGCTCACCCACACTTAGATTGCATCAGAATGCGGAACAGGTTGCTGCACATGTCCCTGTGGCGATAACAGAAAAGAGAGCAAGTTATATAAGTGAGAGGAGGGGACCTGCGATCAGGATAGTTATCACAGCGGTTTCTGGAGTAAGAATGCAGGCCAGGAGGGTACAGAAGGGAGCAAAAGAAGTGTAACAAGGTTCACATGGCGGACTAAAATTTGAATCCAAGTAGTCTGACTACAGAGCCCCAGGTGTTACAGCAGTGTGGATCAAGCTTAGTGCATCAGACTCACCCAGGGCTGGGTGAAACATCTCACATTCTAGAATTTCCAAGTCTGTAAGTCAGAAATGGAACAAGCAAATTTAGAGTTTTCTCAGTTACCAAGTGATGATGTATCTACTGGTCCAGAGGCACATTTGGGACCCACTATCTTGCTAAGGGTCTCCCATCCCAGACCAGCAAAAATTCATTGCTGTGAAGGGAAACTGGCCCAATTCACTGACTTCCAGGTTCTTGGGAAACAGCTTAGAAGGCTCTGAAAAGAAAAAGATGTTCCTATACAGAAAAATACAAGGGTTAGATCATCAACAGTTGTGTAGCAAATGATAAATTTGGCTTAAGAGTCTTTAATTGATCAAGAAAATATGATGAACTGCCACACTTTGAGGAGAGACTCTAGAAATGTGAAAATAGAGAGTCATGGAAATTTAAGAGATTTAGAGCATGATGAAGTCTAACTTCAAAGAAAGAGCATATAAAAGTGAAACAGAGCAGCTGCTATAGCTAAATCTTTTTATCTGGTGTGCCCTGTGACAAGTTCACAAGTTTTTCTGCCTTTAATGAATATCTATTAAGTGTAAGACTGAAAAAAGTAAACAATGTATTTCTACTTTCAAGGAATTTATAGTCTAGGGAGGATGAGAAACAAGAAAGTAATTCAATTAAAAACTATCTGATTAACTTTTAAAGATTAAAACTGTAAAATCATCATAAAATAGCAAAACTTTGCTTATATCCTGCATTTAAGTGTTGCAACATGTTTGCTCTATTATTATTATCTAATATCAACTTCCATTTAAATATCAATGTCCAATGTCAGCTTTTATTCAAACTTTCTCACAAGTCAAAGTAATTTAGCAACCTTAGTGACATGAGGCTATCATTGGTCATCAAGATTAACAAACTTGAGGCGTATGCTTTTTACTGCCCTGCTCAAAATTTTCCATGGTTCCCCATTGTTTACTGAACTTACCACAAGCTGCTTAATGCACCATATAAGGCTCTCCATGGGCACTATGAAGCAGGGGGAACTAAACTATGCATTAGGCCAGTGTTTCTCTACTTTAATATGCCCATGGAGATGACCTGGAAATCTTGATAAAATGAAATCCTGATTCATTAAGGCTGAGGTGATGTTGTTTAGAGGAAGATCATGGCAAGATCTTAGGTGTTGAGGAATTAAGAAAGCACAGAATACTCTTAAGCATTAAATCCCAGTGTAGGGGCAAAAAGCCAATGAAGGAATTCAATGAAAACAGGGGCAAGAGACAAAGAAGCTTAGAGAGAGCCCCAAGATATTTTCCTTCCAAATGCAATAGTCTTTCATAAAAATGGGGAGGGTTTCATTTTTTTTTTTTTTTTTTGCTTGCCTTTGTGGTTTACGTTTTTGTCTACTGAGGTACTTTTACCAAGTTTCCTAGGATCTTGGATCTAATAGTCAGTGCCACTTAATCCTTTTTTCACCAACAGTAGAGCAGTGTTCAAAGATGGACAATATGTGCCCTGTCTCTCTCATAATTAAGAAAAGATCTCCATTTGTCTAGAGTAGAGGATAGAGTGGTCTTCATCTTTATTTATGAAGTCCAGTTGAAAGTTACCTGTCATCTTTCATGCACATTAAACTTGGCACAAGATTCAAGAATAAGTCTTAAAGATAGTTCACTAAACACTTACAACACAAGGATACAGGATAAGGGTTGAATATATATTATCTGATTTTAATCATAGCACATAAACACTGAATAAGTGTTCAATTGAACAGTGTCTTATAAAATAACACTAAAATCTTCCTCATGGTTTTCATCTAGCCAGTCCTTTTATAAATGTACATAATAGTTGTGCTTACTCTTTGTTGCTATTTACCTTCTCTTCACAATTTTAAAAGTATGAGATTCAAAAGTAATTACTAAGGACTCTGCCTATACCTGGAGGTGATTTTAAGTATTAATGATGCATTTGAAATATTCTTATTTGGTGTTTGGAGAACAAGCTGTTCTAAAATTTTGAGTTCTCGGCACCGTTGTTCCTTCTGGGATTTTTCTCAGATCCTTAATTGAGTCATTTTCATTTTAATCAAATTGTTGCTTGGAGCTATGCTAACACCAGAACAAGTCCAAGTGTGAACCTCACTTTGGCCTTTACACGGCCAATACTCCATTTTGAAATTCAACCCATGAATTTGTCTCCCTTCACTGACTTCTGTGAAAATAAAATGTTAAGCGTTAAATTGTTACTTATTTATTTGCCTTTTTAAGAAGACTCCAAAGCTGATAAAATGGGAATATTTTCTCTGTGAAACTTGGTTGTAATATTTCACTCCTAGTTTGTTTCTGGAACAAGATCCACAAAGAACATTTCCCTTAGTGTGTAGAGTTATTTATACATGGTTGCTTTTGGCCTTGGCCTCTACTTCAGTAGTTCTGATCATGGCTGTGCTTAGAATAATCTTGGAAGATTTTTGAAAGTATAGATCTTCAGTGTCTCATAGCTCTGTTAATGAGTAGGGTGCAGTACAAACATCCATATTTTAAAATTAGAACCATCCACATCACTACATACCAGATCATTTACTGAATCTTGCCCAGCCAGGTTTAGAAACTACTGCTGTGAACAATGAAATGGTCCCAGCTGAGCAAAAAACGGAGGGAAACCATGTCTTTACATTTTAGAAACCCAGAAATGTGCCCTGAAAATACCCACATTAGAATCTTTTTTGAAGCTCATTTAAAGGGCCAATCACTGGCTCCTAAACTGGAGTTAATGTGTTTGAACTTTAGTGTCTCAGAAATCTCTGCTTCTAGCAAGGACCCCAAATAGTTTCCTTGTACCCTAGTTTGAGAATCCTTGCTATATTATTGAGCAATCAACCTCTAGGTGGATACTCTAGTTCTCTGATCATATTTAATTTTATTTCTAATCTGTGGAATCCATTTGAATAATTCTAATAAATTGTTCTTAAAATTTTTAAATGAATCTCTCTTAGTGAAATCTGTGAATCTTCTCCCTGGAAAATTTCAAATAGATGAATAAGCATATTTATGAAATATATGCTCCTCAGTGAAATGCCACAGATATGTTATCAGTGAAACAAATCATTGTCATTGACTAAGAGGTTGGGGAGAAAGTGTTAGAAGTGTTAAAGAGAGAGAAAATGGTACAGAAGAGTCACCTATCCATATAGGAGAGAAAATAGATAAAATTGTTAGATTGATAAGCATCACTACATTCCTAGTTTTAAGAGTAAACACTCTTAGCACATTATGCTCTTACTGGTACCTCATGTATTAGTTGTATTAAATGAAAACAGATGACTTTTGCCCTCTGGGTATTAATTAACCACTGTGTCAACAAATTGCTTTTCTCATCCTTGGAACAGCAGATACACAGTCATCAGATTGATCCAATTCACCCAGTCAGGCATTTGCACTTTTATCCCCTTCCAAAAATTTTTTGGGGGACTGGTTATCTCTCAGGGAAAATAAAGCCTTAAATTCACACTTGAGTAGCAAATAGCTATTCTGTTTGCATTCTGAAATTTTAATTGCATTACTAGAGAATAGCTGTTCAATTTGTGTCTTTTACTGGAAATGCTCTGTTTTCCAGCTTACTAGACATTCACTTTACTTCCAGATAATTACCGCAGCTTAGATTTTAATGTCCTAATTAACTATACTTATTAACTTTATGGCAAGAGCTTCAGCATAACAGTATTTCTTGAAAAAAAAATGCTTGACAATATAAACCCTCTTTACCTGCAGGAGAAGAGAAAGGCAAATCAAGTATATTCAATTAGGTTTGGTCCCACTGAACAGATTTCTTTTTAAGCCTAGGCACGTGGACCAGTCCTCTGTGTCATGGTGAGACATCCTCACCAAGGCAGCTGTCTTGGCTGGAGAAGTTCTCAATCAAAACATTCAAACCCCAGACACTTTTTAAAACTAGCAAAGTGTGCCAAGAGAAAACACAAAGATGCCTGTATTTCTCAAACAGCCTTTATTCAGTCAGGACTCTCTGATATCTTTATTTGTTGTGATCATTTAATTAGCCAACCACCAAGCACTTCTCTACACTCTCCCCACCCCATGTGTGCGCAGTGCTTTGTATACTAGCTGAGACAGGCCTGACTCTGCCATGGCCGTAAATACCCCTCCATATCTCAGAAGCTAATATAGTAAATGTTTATTTTCCACTCATGTGGCATTCTACACAGTGACCATTCTTCATCTTTTGACTATTCAGGCTAGGTTATGGGAACTACAAGGTGTCACTCTTATGGGAAGAAAACCCCAGAGGCTAAAGTAAGATTGATTTTGTTAATATTACTTTTATCCATAGCATGATGACCAGAATCCAGCGTATGACCCTAACCATGAATGCCTGAAAACCTGGAGAATTCAATGAGCAAACCCAAGTTGTTTCTATCAGACTGGGCCAAGTGATGAGAAGGAACACAAGTAAGAGGAAGGCTAAGTCCTTGCTCCCGAGAATAATTTTACCAATTAGAGTGGTGGTGAAATGGAAGGTATTTGACATTTACCAAGTACTTCTCCATGTCAGATATCTTGCTAGAGGTATTATAACATTTCAATTCATTCCCTATAACACTAAATTTATCATTCATTACCAAGATTAAACTAATATTTCCAGGGACCTGATATATTCATTGGATTGGGATGATATCTAAGAATCAATACCACCTCTCAAGGAAGAAAGAAGAGGACAAGCAAAAATACCTACCCAATTCACTGTAGGATGTTAAGTACACTATGGAAGTATTAGTTGCCTGGAGTGACTATAACAAAGTACCACAAACCTGTGCACCTAGGAACAACAAAAAGTTATTGTCTCACAGTTCTGTAAGTAGAAATCTGAAATCAAGGTGTGGGCAAAGCCAAATTCCCTCTGAATAGACTTTCCTTGCCTCTTCCTGGCTTCTAGTAATAGCCATCAATCCCTGTCTTGAGCAGCATGCATCATTCACATAGACTCATGCTGTGTATCTCTGCCTCCACATGGTATCTTCCTCTTATAAAGACATCAGTCATACTGCATTAATGCCCACCCTAATGACCTCATATTAACTTGATGACATCTGTAAAGGTTTTATTTCCAGAAGCTGGAAATTCAATACACCTTTTAAGCAGACATAATTTAACTCATAAAAGAGGTAATATGGATTGTTTGGAGAATGCAGAAGAATAACATTTGGGTCAGAGAGAAATTTCCCAGAGAAGGTAATATGTAACCTAAATACCCCCAAACTAGGAGTAAACAGTCAAGTGAAATCATGGAAGAAAGGCATTCCAGGCAGAACAACTAGCATGTGCAAATGTCCAAAGCAATAGACAGGCCGATGTGCCACATAAGTAGCTCAGTCTGACTGGAGATTAAGTTCAAGGGGAGTGTGATGGTTAGTCATATGAGTCAATTTGACTGAGTTAAAGGATTCACAGACAGTATGTGAAATATTTTTAGGTATGTCTGTGAGGGTGTTTCTGGAAGACATAAGATTTGAATCAGCAAACTAAATTAAAAATATCTACTTTCACCAACATGTGTGGGGGTCAATATGTAATCTCTTGAGGACCCCAGTAAAATGAACAGAAAAAAATGGGAAGGCAAATTCTCTCTCTTCTTGATCTAAGATACTTATCTGCTCCTGGAATTCTATTTATTTAGCCTACAGACTCTGGATCTTAGAGAAGCAGTAACTTCTCTCCTTCTGCCACTTGTTTCTCCAGACTTTGCACTAATTGTCAAACCTTAAACTTTGGATCCCATATTACAACATTGATTTCCCTAGTTCTTAGCCCCCAAGATTTGAACTAAATGATACCACTAACTTCTCTAATTCTCCAGATTTTGGATAGTAGACTGAGGGATTTCTTGAGTTCCATAATTGCATGAGCCAGTTCCCACAATAAATCCTATCTATCATCTATCTATCTATCATCTATCTATCTATCTCATAATTATCTGCTCATCTTATTGGTTATGTTTCTCTAAAGAATCCCAACCAATATAATGGGAAGGTAGACAGAGATAAAGCTGGAGGGCAGATTTAGGAAAGGCCATTTAATGGATTGAATTTTATCTTGAGAGCCAAATAAGTTTAGACAGGGAAGTGAGCTGTCAAGAGAAATGAAGGTATAAGAATTTGAGAAAGATCATCCTGGTTGCAAAATGGAGCAAGCTTTGAAGGGGGCAAAGTTGGAGTTAAGAAGTTACACTCTGAGTAATAAGGGATAATGGCCCTAAGAGTGGTAGAAAGAGTAGTAAAGAGATGTTGAAAGTCTGGAGATTCTTAGGAGGGAAATTCTTACTTTATGATTATTGAGATGTGGAGGACAGATAATTGTAGTAGATGACTCCCAGTTTCTGGCCAGATGGTGGCACAAATTTAGAAAACTGATACAACCACTATGGAAATCCATATGGAGATTCCTTAAAAAACTAAAAATAGAAATTCTGTTTGATCCCACTATTCCCCTTTCAGCTATTTTTGCAAAAGAGCTAAAGACATCATACCACAGCAAAATGTGCATACCCGTGTTTATAGCAACACAACTCATAACAGCTAATATGTCCATTGACAGATGCATGGTTAAAGAAAATGTTGTGTTTATATACAATGGAATAATATTCTTTTAAAATTTTATTTTAAGGAGAATAAAACCAAACCAAATGTAACAGAATAAAGCCAAACAAAACAAAGCAATGAGAGTGATACAGCACTTCAAAACAAAATAACAGGAAATCAACAATGGCTAACATAATGCCCTATGTTATCTTTAGAATAGCTGCCCATACCATAAGACATAATACAATCAAACAAAACAGAATAAAACCAACCAAAATAAAACAATGAAAGTGATACAGGACTTCAAAATAAGATAATAGAAAATCAACAAAGGCTACCATAATGTATCTTGTTATCTTCAAAATAGCTGCCCATCAGACATAATAGAATCTAACAAAACAAAACAGAATAAAACCAAACCAAACCAAACAATAAAAATGACACAGGACTTCAAAACAAGGTTATAGGAAATTAACAATGGCTACAACTTCTCTTTTTAGACATTTCCTCTCCTTTCACCTTCACAGTATCTATTGCACATTTTGGATCCCACTAACTCTTTCAATTTTTTATACTAGAGAGACTACACAATGTACCATTCTGTCACAAGGAAGGATAAACTTGAATTACTTGCATAAAAATGGATGTACATCAAGGTCATAATGTTAAGTGAAGTAATTCAAACAGCCAAGCTTATATATTGCATGTTTTCTGTTATATAAAAATTATATGGATATATATCTATATAATATATCTCTATATATCTATATAATATATATCTATATATAATACCTATATATACATATATATGTATATATATAACTATCTATCTATCTATATACATAATAGGAAAAAAGAGAGGAAAAAAAGGTATTGTAATCCAGCACAGCATACCAGTCAAAGCATACCCTGACTTAGTGCAGCTATCTTACATGTTTTGTGTGTCCATTATGATGTGAGCATGGTTTTCGGTCTGTAGATATAATTAACTTCATAAGGTTTTATAAGATAAGTGAATCTGATGCTGGAAAAGTAAAAGAAGGGCAGAGGGCAAAGGAAAAAATAATTAAATTTGTAATGTACTTGTACAGATTCTCTTTAGTTAATATAATCATTATGTAACACAAACATGTAGTAATAAAAGTTAAAACAATATAATTTAGTAAGGACAAAGGAAGAGGGGAAGTTTTGCTGGATGGAGCTGCAGAGAGGTTGAGTGCACTGAGTGTGACAAATATGCTGAGCCGGGGACTCTGTGAAACACACCACAGGAAGCCCAGGTGATTAGATAGAAGCATACACGAAAATCCCTGTGCTCTCTCAACACATCTTATTACCTACTGTCTAAGTCACGTTTTTGTTGCTGGGACACAATACCTGATACCTACAGGTTAAAGGAGAGGTTTGTTTCAGCTCACATTTTAGTCCCCATTTTAGTTGGTAGGGTCCAAGGCAAAATGGCTTGGCAGAGGGGCATGGTCTAGGGATAACTGCTCACCTCATGGTAGCTAGGAAATATACCAAGGAAAGAAACAAGAAGGAAAATACATCCTTCTAGGTCATGCCCATAAGGATATGTCTCTTCTGACTAAACCCTATCCCCTAACAAAAACTCATTTATAAACCTCATAATCCAATCGCCTTTCAAAGCACCACCTGTGATCCCATGAAAGGCTTTGGGGGGAACAGCTATGTATAAATCATAACATCTATCAAAGCCTCGCAAGCAAAGTTCTAATGAAACACAAAAATACCAGTATTCACAATTCAGTACTGAGTATAGTAGGAGTTCACCAATAGGAATGTGATCCAAGAAAAAAGTCTTGAATAAAAAGGTAACACTCTTGAGCTAGGTCTTTGAATGACAGAGTCATTGGAGAGTCAAAGAGGTCAGAAAGGCACTTATTAAGTGAAGCACAGCTGGAGAAGATATGAAAGGAAAAACTAGGCCTAGCCTTGCAGGAGTAAACAGTCAAATAAAAGAGAAGATTGCATAGAGCAGGTGAAGACAAATGATGGAGGCCTTAGCAGCCAAACGGCAAGTGCCCAGCAGTGCTATCATTCCAGAAAGGCACCCCCATCTCTCAAGATTATTTCCTACTGTCTCTGGCTGTCATCGCCAACCCGACGAATGACTGAAGACATAGATGTATGCCTATTTACTAGGATCAATAAATCATTAAGTCTTTCTTTTGGCCCATGAGTCAGGTAGTATAATACCCATGAGTCCTTGTGCTTTAAAAAAATTTTTTATAAGTATTATTTGCCTTTTGGTGAAGAAATAAAGACTTTTTTAAAGAAAAAGATTACTCACTTTTTAATTAGTAAGGATTTATTATCATTTAAGGATTAATTTCTCATCACAGAAATAACCCTTGACTAGAATTTAGGACATTGCAGTTCTTGTACATTGAGAATTTGTATGATCTGATCATTAGAACTTTCCAGGTTCTTGGTTCTGCACTTGTAAAATAAAACACAAGATCAGACCATCTTTAAAGTCCCTTCCTGCTCTATTATGTTACAAGCTCCTCTTCCTCTTTATGAACCCAGGTATATTTAGCAGTCACTACAATGTGCTCAGCGCCAATGATGCAGAGGTGATGCAGAGAGCTGGGTTTTCATTACATTCTCACAATATCAGAATTACTGATAATTCTTGTAATTCATTAACCATAAATTCAGCTATTTTCCACAGCTGGCCTGAGTGTAACTCTATCTGGTTAGATGCCAGTTCTGTTTGACTTCCACACCAGTGCTCCCTACTGCAATTGGTCCCCATTGAGGATGCCTGGATCAGGTATCTTAATTCAATAGTAAGGAAGTTGTCTAGCCAATGACTTTAGAAGTCTTCAGCTTTAATGTGCTTATGAAACAGATGTGTAAACATGTGAAGAATGCAGATTCTTGGACTTTAACCTCAAAGAGTGTAATTGAAAAGGCATGTGCTGGTACTCAGGTCTATGCATTTTAACAAGCTTAGCTAAATCTAATGCAAGACTCCACTGGCCACTATATGGAAAATGTTGCCTCAGAGGTAGAGGAAAGGTTTTTTTTTTGTTGTTAAAAAACATTAATTCAACACTGTAAGTGAATTGTGTTTTATAAACTAGTAACTTAATTGCAGGTGTTGCTCTATGCAATTATTGGGGTGACAGGAAGCTAGGACTACAACATAGCTCCAAAATCAGAGAAAAATTCTCTGCAGACAGGATGGGAAAATGTATAGTGTTGAGTGGTTATCAATATTTTGACTTAGTCTGGCTTTATTGTGCTATTCTGATTGGTGTTATCACCTTCCTAGCTGGGAGCATCAATTTGCATTGGCTTCTCCTCTCCTTTGAAGTGAGTCCATCTCCATCTCCATCTAAAACATTGACTCCTGGTCTAAGTATGCCTCAGACAAGGAATTCATCTACTTCCAGGCTTGCTCTCAGATTACAGGGAAGCACACAGAATAAAGCTATGCCTTTAAATTGTGCTGTGGTTATATGCTTATATATGATCAGGGGGACAGATCAGTTTGAGTCTAAATGTGCTCTATCAAATAAACAGAACTCACTGCAAGTTGTAAATTTACAGTAAATGCTAAGACTTCTGTAATCTCTCTTCTGTAAATTGAAAGTGTCAATTTGAAAATGGGAAAATGTTTTCCAGACTGTTCTCAGCTACAAAGAAAATCTTCTCATATTACACTGAGAATCTTGATTAAAATCTCCTAATGTACAACAAAATCTCTCAGTGTCTTATGAGTCTCAAAAGAGTCATATCAGAATTATTCACAACAGCCCCTCCATCCTGAAGTTTAACTGTGTCTCTGTAAGGACTTGGGTAAAAACAGAGGCACTGTGATTGTAATGCTGATGACCCCACTTGGTAAAATACTCTTAAGGTTTACATGTTCTTAGACATACCTGTGCCTCTGTATCTGGAAGTCCACATTCAGTTTACCTCTCCTTAAAAAGGTCATCCCCTATTCATCCAAGGAGAGGAACTGAAATTCAATTCATCCTCAAAACCCAGAATAAATGTCCTTTCCCCTCTGTCATTCTCTCAAACTGTTCTTCACTACACTCCTTTGCTACCTTCTCAGCTTTCTTATTGTATTTCCTAAATAATTTAGCATAATGACACACAGATAGTTATTCCTGTGCTTGATTTTCTAAATTGTGAGCTCCTTGAAGGCAGGGAGGCTGTTGTCTTTGTTTCTTTAGTGCCCACCATAGTGTATAACATGCACTAGACACACACATGCTATATAAAAATGCACTGATAACAACAAACCAACACAGACATATCTGCAGGCATGTGATACATCTTCACAAACTGATACACAGAAAATGATTGGTTTTTGCAAATGTTCTAAAGTATAATTTAGATGGGTGATATTCTCCCAACGGTATAAATAAACAATGGGAGGTAAAATCTCAGCATCCTAATCTGAACGCCAAGTCCTTGTGTGGATCATTCTTTCCACTTTGGTTACATTTATCAAAATTGGATTATAAAGTCAATATTTTATCTATTATGTATATTGTCTTGAGGGGGAGCAATTTCTGGGGTGTGCAATAAAGAAAACCAGAGGCAGAAAAAGGGGATTTTAGTGGCAGGAGCTGTGTGGCCTGATTCCCTCAGCAGGAAAGCTTCTTTTCATGCCCAGTGAGGAGGCTGTTTCTGCCTTGTTCTTTGTCTGTTTTGAGCTTTCTCAGAAGCAGCAGCACCATGGGAACAGGCATTGCTGTCACACATCAGGCATTTAGGCATCTATTAAGGGGAGATGAAAAGAATACTGGATGTGGCAGGGCAGACGAGAGGCAGTGGAAATGAGTACAGAGGACAGGATTTAAGTTGTAGATGGACACCATCTTGCTAGTGGGAGTAACTGGCTGGAAGAGGATACAGTGTCATCTATTGTTTTAGGATTTAATTACCAAGGGGTTTACCCACGTTCCTCCTTCCCTCCAACAAGCCACATTATTCCCCAAGGGTAGGGCACCATGTAGAGAGCCTTCAGAATCTGAAAGTGATGCAGCAGTTAAATTTTTTTCAGGTTAAATCTGTAGTTTTGTTTTTGCTTCTTCTAGTCTCTAAAACTTCTGAAATTCAGCTTGATTTAAGCCTAAAATCACAACATCTTAGAATCTCTCCACCAGTAACAAGTTTTAGAAGGTGATTGTTCTCTCCACCACATTGCTGTGCAAGAAGTGGGCATTGTAAACATTCCCAGGGGTATAAATGGAAATTTTAAGCTTTGCTAATTTTCCTGAGGTACCACAATTAATGAATTATAGCTACATGAGTAATCTGTCCTCTTGAAGCCATGCTGAGATACAAGTTTTTGTGTAGAAAGGTGGACACCTATTACTTGTCCCTCCCAGACAGAAAACATGAAAGAGTAAGAAAACTAAGCAACTAAATACCCAGCTCTGTCATTTCCAAGATCATGGTCTGCTACTCAATGGGCTGTTGATGGCAGATCTGTGAACACTGCAATCAGAAAAGGGGGCTTTAAACCGGAGGTAATGACAAACCCAGTGTAGGAAAAGTCAATAGATTATTATGTGCGTCATTGAGCATTGTTAGGAGCAGCAGCCTCTCACAGCAATCACCTTATTGCCACAGCACAGCAAGATAAACAGGGCCTTTTGTTCTTCAGATCTTTATTATTAAAGCTCTCCCTGTATCGGTCAGAAATTATTTCTAAAAGCATTTGTTTATTATCACCTGTCTCCCCACTACAGGGTGCCAAGAACAAAAGCAAGCATTCTCTTCCAGACCTCTGCTGCAGACTGTCTGGCACCAGTTAATATAACTCCAATTCTGCGGTAAGAATTATTGTCAGACTACCAGTTTCTGGATCACTTACAGTGTAGATAATAGTCAAATTTAGAGTCCTGACCGTCCAAGAAAATTAATTTTTAAAGACACATTTCTAGGAGCCTGAACAGCACCAGACCATATTGTCTTTTTAAAAACTGTTATTAGTGTATGTGTAAAGCACATGCATTTTACAGTCATTTTGGGGAGTGGGTACATGTACATAACACAGCTTGATCTTTTAATCTTTTTCCCTCCCTTTCTCTTCCTCCTCCTCTAGTACCCTTTCCCCCTTTTCATTCTTGTTGATATTATTAATCTTAGTTCATGTTTATAGCATACCATGTCCACATTCATTGAGCTTCTTAGGACCTTGTATGTAGCATACCTTCAGTCTGCCTACCTCCCATCCCATCCACCTCACCCCTTGCCCTTGGTACCCTGGACCTCTTCCCATCTGCAAGAGATCCACCCCCTTTTCTTGGTCTATCCTTCATTTTTCTCTTAGTTTGTCCTTTGCCTTTCTCAGATGACAGATACCATATCATATGCAATTTGTGTGTCTTTTTTAGTATCCACTTTTTTGACAGAGGTAGGTGCTTTAGAGTACCAGAGTATAATAGCTTATTTAGACCTTATCAACCCTCTCAATACTTTTGTCATAAAGGTCCATGGAGGGGCTGGGGATTTAGCTCAGTGGTATAAGCATTTGCCTGGCAAGTGCAAGGTCATGAGTTCCATCCCCAGCACCAAAAAAAAAAAGCAAAACAAAAGTCCATGAAAACAACATATTGTAGGTATGTGGATACCATAGCTCAAAGTGACAACTGGCAGGTTTCTCAAAAACACCTAAATTAATAACAGCATTGCTGCTTATTACCCTCCATTTTAAAAACGACTTTACTGAGGATATATTTTATGTGTTTTATAATTCATTCACATCAAGTGTTACAAGTCAATGATTTCTTAGTACATTTTCCAAGTTAGACAGCCATCACTACAAATGAATTTTAGAACATTTCTGTCACACCAATAAAATTCTTTATGCTCATTTTATGAGTCATTTCTCATTCCCCTACCCCCTCTCTTCCCTCACTCCAGGCAACCACTAATCACTGTGTATCTTTGCATATCTAGACTTTTGGCATTGAAGATGTTTCAAATAAGTGAAACCATATAGTATAGTATATGATCTCAAGGCTGGTACCCTTCACTTCACACAATATTTTTGGAGATTATCAATGTTTTAGGATATATCTACAGTTTTTTTTTTCTTTTTTGATTACTCACTAGTACTGTATTATATGGATCTATACCTTCTGTCCATCTGTTCACCCCCTTGAAGATCTTTAGGCTGTTTCTATTTAGGGATATTACAAATAAAACTTCTAAGGATATTGGTTTGCAATTCTTTGTGTGTATATATGTTTTCACTTGTCATACACACACACACACACACACACACATATATATATATATAATAACTTAAAAGCAAGACATTGCTTTTAAGTTATTTTCAGTTTCTTTACTATGGAATTCAATTAGCAAAGTGATCCAGCTCACTCTATATACCATTTGAGTCTCCGTATGAAAAGTAAAAGTGAAAAAATAATGAATCCGGTAGCTCCGAGATATTTTGGGGTATAATTGTTCTAAGGTGGAAGAAAAAAATTTCCCCGAGACAAACTATAACAGAGAATGAGTGAAATGAGATATCAACCAAAGTACAGATATAAGCATTTAAATGCACCAATTTACTTTTCTTCTTTCCTGTTCTCCAATCTCCTGCCAGTGCATCCTTTAACAAAACCTAGCTAGAGGCCATTTGTTAAAAGCACCAGGAAAACAGAAGCAAGCAAACATAAAAATCCAGCTATTCTGTCCACTAGCCTTAATTCTAGCCTCCCCCAAAACAGTCAGTATCAGTTTATGTAAACATTTTGTATCTTGAATAGAATTCCAGTGTTAGCAGGGATGTTATCAAGCATCATGGCTGGCGGTTTTTGAAATTCCGAGGGAGAACTGCTGAGCAGAAATCAAAGCAGTGTTGTTTTTTTCTGTTCTTCATGTTAACACTTCCAAGTAAAACTGTCACCGAATAAAGAAGTCTGTGGCTTTAAGAGGGTATATTTTCACTAGGAAGTCCAGTTCTGTGCTTTAAAAATAAAATAGAGAAAAGGAAACATAAAGAATTAAGTGGTTTTTAGAAGCCTCTGCTGGACTTCTTCCAACAGCACAAATGTTTATTAGGGTCAGGGGAAGAGCTAATTTTCGAGGACTCTGTCCACTCACCACCAACCCTTTACCCTCTAGTGATTTCCTATGAATCATCAAAAGAATTTTAAATACTTTGGTAAATGTCCTCTCTTCCTCTCAGATTATCCAGAACCAGAATACTGCACTTTAAATTTCTAAAAATCTACAGGCTCCTCAGCACAACTCCTGCAACAACTGCTCTAGAGAACAGATTGCTAATCACCATGGCTCCTCAACCAACAGCAAATTCAATTACAATCAGCCCACCTTGCATTTATACAGCACTTTCCCATTTATTATTAAATTGAAGCACTGCAGAACCTCAGGCAGTAGACGGTAGAAGAAACCAAAGCCTGCTCAAAGTCACACAGTGGAGAATGAACCCAGCACTGGAAACGGGCTTCAGATATCCCATCTAATGCTCCTTCTTTATCACTGCAGGTTTACTTTCTCTACCATACTTACTATGGCAGGAATATGGCATTGTAGAATGATTTCCAACAAAAACCCACAAACAATCCTTATTTCCTTAAGCATTATGAATTTCATGAAAACAGTAGTAAAGGATTTAGTCTCTAGTTGCAACCTGCAAGAAAACCAGGCACAGTATACCAGATCTCACATGATTTCAAAATGTCTCAGCATTTGTGTCATATGTGGTAGGAAAAATGATTCCTTTTCAGCCTTGCATGGGCTCACTGTGCCCTTCCCCTCAAACTCCTGTCCAGTGACTTTTCTTTGAGTATCTCAGGGCTCAAGTGACTCCCCTCCCTCTTCCTTCTTTGAGACTGAGCAGAGGAGGCCATTTTCTTCCTGCTGTCCTGTACACTGCAACACTGGAAATCATCTCTCAGCTCCTCCATGTTTGGGCTGTGAAGTGAAACAGAAGTCTAAGTTCTCTGTAAGTTTTACTGGTTTAGTGGTTTTTCTGTCCTAGTTTTACTATCTCCCTCTGCCTGGTTGTTATCCCTCCTGGAACTGGCCCATTCACTTCTCTGGAGAAGAGTGAGATTTTCAGCTTCTCTGTTAGAATCATCTTTCCCAATGAGTCCTGTGTGCAAATAAACCATGGTGAGTTTTTAACATCATTTTCTTGAAAACACCAGAATTTGTGATTAGGCTCTGATGATGACAGTTCTCCTCATTCAGTCAAGGATGAATGTGCTAAAAAATTAAATTAATGAAAAATTCCCAATTCTCTGAGCATCCTAATTAATGAAGATATTGGCTAGCAGTCATCAGTATTTATTTATTCTAAATCTGAAACTCATTAATTATGGATCTCAAATACTGGTGTGCTGAGGATCATCTGAGGAACATATTTAAGGTGAAGATCCTTGACCTTTTTATCCAAAGGTTCTAATCAATAGTCCCCAAACAGGACATGAGAATCATCTTTTTCTTAAGAATCCAGATGACTCTGATGAGGTTAGACCAGGAGTGTATCCTGATGAACACTAGTTTACAAGCTCTGGTTTCTAAACATCACCTACCTGGAAAGTTGTTCTTTAAACAACTTCACCAGTTTCTCATAAGTGGAGAGAGAGAGAGAGAGAGAGAGAGAGAGAGGAAACAGTAGGCTTTTCTTTGTGAAAGTGAACAAGTATTTATGATATCAAATACCTCAGTAAAATTTGATACCCCAATGTTTCATCTTCAAATTATAATACTGGATGTTTTATATAGTAATTTGAATAAATGTGTTTCTAATTTGTATCACTAGACTGTTCTAGCAGGCTGAAGGTTCACATTAGGAGAAACCTTTAATATTGTACTCAGTCCCGTCCTTTCCTGTCCTCCTCTTTTACTAGCATCTGGATAGATTAATTTTACATGTTGTTGCCTTATTTCTCTATCCAGATATCAGAATAACAATCTAACAAAAAGCTAATATGTTTAAGGAAACAATGATTCGGAATGTTTAAAATCTAAACTACCTAGAAAAATGCAGAACATGAGCTTTTTTTCTGCCTGAAATCCTGTGATTTTCTTATCCTTAATTACCTTTCTAAGATCCCCTTCTCGCCTGTCATACCAGCTGCAAGGTATAGCTTAATTAATTTAAATACAATGTTGAGGTTTGCTCTGTGACTCCTGGCCTCTGATTCAGTTTGTTGTAAATGCGTGTTGCTTGATTGTGCAGACTTTGAAATTACAGAAGCTTTATAAATTCTCTTCTGAAGTAAATGTAAACCTGGTTGGATTTAAGTGGTTTCCCTTGTTCTTTCCATTTCCTGCTACTCAGTTATTTACTTGTTCACTTTACAAAAATCTATAAAGTGCCACGATTTCTGCTAAGTCTTGAATACAAAAATGAAGCGCCCAATTTGCCTCAAGATCTGAAGGAGGAGGGTCAATAAAACAAATGATTACAGACATGTTGATTGTAGATATGCAGTAAGAACTACAGTGATCTGAACAAGAAGACATTGCCTTAAGAAGGTGAGGGGATGTCTATTTAAGGTGGTGATATTGGAATGGAAACTTGAAAGCTAAGCTGAAGTTTGCTACATGGATGGGAAAAGAGATACAGAGAGGAAGAAACAGCTTAACTAAGGATTCAAATTTCAGAATCTCATGGAAGTGAAAAAAATAAGATTCAGATCATCAGTGAGCTTTGGAGGAGCATGCTACAGAATGAAGAGCCACTGAAGCCTTTGCAGCAGATGTTTGTTTTTGTTTGTTAGTTTGTTGTTTGTTTTGTTACTACGAATTGAACTTCACACTGAGCTACAGCCTTAGCTCTTTTTCATGGTTTCAAATTTTGAGACAGGTTCTTACTAAATTGCCTAATCTGAGCTAAAACTTGGGATCTTCCTACCTCTGAGTCCCAGAGTTCTGGAATTATAGTAAGGGCCATCATGCCCACCTTCTGTAGGAAATTCATAAAGGACTTTTGGAATCTGCATTTTAATTAGGTTTTCATAGTTTTCTGCTTGGAGAATTCATGCACCATAAATTTTTTAAGTGAATGCAAAGTGAAATTATTCACTATATGATTAGAATTAGAAAACAAGCTTATTTTTTTAAGAAACACAAAAGACAATGTACTATCAAATCAAGGGCAAGTACATAAATTCACTGGACCTGAGGCCAAGTGCTTTGAAGAATATCCCTAAACTAAACTCAATTTCTATTCGCTTAGCAAGAACTAGATAGTCTCTGTAAAGAGCAGGAGCCAGGTTGGTAAGCCTTTGGAAGCAATGTTCTGAGGCATCCAGCTGAGCTGTTTGGAGCCCGGCTGTCTCCAACCTGAACAGATAACATACTACAGCACCAGCTTCTAGAGGCATTTTGAGGGCAAACCCCGGAGTGCATCATTCCTGTAATCCGGCCCGAGTTTTCTTTCCCACATAACACATGGAAATGAGACTATCTCTGGCTTGCCAAACCTCATCTGAAAAAGCACACCCCACTGGCGTCAGTCTCATTGCCTAAGGATTCTGGGAGAAAATCCAGACAGAAGCACTTTATGTGGGGCAAACCAGCCACTTCAGCATCCTGTTTCCTCTCCTGGCAGACAGACATTTTTCTTTTTGTCTATGGCAGAAACTAGAACTGGATCATGTGCTTGGGGCACCTACAAGATGGAAATCTGTGACTGAGAGGAAAACTGAAAAGCTTATTGGGGAGGCCAGGGAGAGAGGAAGGAGGGCAAAGAAAGCTCTAATTTAGGTCAACAGTACCAATACCATGATCAGGCTGCCATGGACAGAAGTCTTCAGAGGGGAGGCTGAGCTTGCTTCAGGGACTTCCTTGGGCAAATGAAAACTGGGTTCAGGAACTGTTGGCACCATCTGTCCACTTAGAGTGAAAGCTTCCTATTTTTATCTGAGGATGTTTCGTGGTAGCAAGAAACTATTAAAACAGCAGCTGAAATAAAAAACTATTCTTGCTCTTTGACCAAGTGAAAGCCCAAACTGTCTCAGACTCAGACTCTGGGTTCACTCAGATACCAAAATCTGGCCAATACCTATCTAGCTACAAAGCTTGTATTTATTTATAAGTGGCTTTATTATTGTTTTCATGATATACTCCTTAGAAAGAAAAAGGAAAGTACAACAACCTAGCTGGGCAAGGTGGCCCACAACTGTAATCCCAGTACCAGCAAAGCTGAGGCTAGAGGATTGTCATAAATTTGACATCAACCTGAACTACCAGTGAGACCCTGTCTCAAAAGAAAAACAGCCCAATAGCTCATTACTGTAATGGTTGATGCACTGTGTCAATTCAAAAAGTTTAGAAGCTTAACTAAGCAATTCAACAGTTCTACATCCTAGGTTACAGAGGACAGCTGAGCTGTTTGGAGCCGTAAGGAGGCTGTTTACTCTGTACAGAATGCTGTAAGGATTGGGATTTATTGGGTCAACTTGAGAAATTTAGAAGCTTAACTAAGTGACTCAGCAGGGGGCCAGGGCCCTCACTTTGTAAACATCCTGAGCAAGAAGAAGGCAGGCAGATGGTGTGAGTGCTACACCCACCCTAGGACAAGTAGCCTACAAATAATATTAGGGAGGAAAAGAGGTTTGCTCCCTACCTTTTTGATCTTGTTGCTTTTGCTGTCTTCTACCACCATAAACTCTTGTCCTTCTGCCATGCCACACTACTTTGGAGCCAAATGACTATGGACCAAAACCTCCACAAACTGTGAGCTAAATAAATCTTTCCTTCCATAAGTTTGGGGATCAAATATTTTGCCTCAGCAATGAGAGAAAAGTAAGACAATTACCTACTATAAATATTTCGGCAAAAAAAATCTTTCCATTCCTCCTTTCATCCTTCTTTTGGTGAATCCTTTCATCCTCCAAATATTTATTCACCATGTGACAGACATAACAGATTCAAATGTGTATGAAAGAAAAAATGTTTCTGTCTACATACTTTATAATCAGTGTGCTTTGAGATCTCTACCTCTCTGTTTATACACAATTACATGCATATTCATATATATGCATATATAATTTTTTAAAATGTATGCAAGACATCTATAATTCCACATAAATAGAGCTACTTTAAGCACATAATCAACTTACTTCTTTCAAGAACAAATCATAAACATTTTGTCAATAAATCTCATCATGTTAATTAATGGTCCTCATATGAGACTGCTCATTAATACACATTTTACATTTTGCACAAGCACCACACTGTTCTTCACAAAGGCCATATCTCTTTGAGTAGGCTATAACAATGTGTGAGACCTAGTGCTTCACATCCAGTTTACCATTGTCTTTCAATTATATTTATACTGAATTTTTTTATATTCATGTTTTGCCATTTTTCTGTGAAATCAAATTTATCCATCATTTCTTTCATAGATTCTTTTCTATGATGCTTAGAAAGGCTTTTCCCATCATTAAATTATTTTAAGGGTACTTTCTCCTAACATTTTTATATTATTATATATATCCAAATCGGTGATCCATCTGGAATTTAATTTAGTTAGGGATCTACATAGGCCTACAGATTTATTCTTTCTGAAATATACTCAGGAACTGTAATTTCAAAGGACCGTTTTTATGCTTTGGCTACAAACTTCATGGTACAATTTTGTATTTTTTATACATGCACAGTAATGCTAGAAATTCACACTTCAGAGACTAGTTTTCCTCCCTCGATTAAGATAAAAATATTCTATGGAGAGGAAACACTTTAAGGTTTGGCAGTCATTTCTTTGACTTTTTCTAACCTGAGACTTTTCAAGAGCAAGGATGTATGTGTGGGGTGGATTTGCGGGTGATAAAGTGGACAATATAGTATTTCCCGGGGAAATGAAACACAAAGATGAAAATTAGGCATTTCTGGAGTGTGAAGCTAGTGGCAGGAAATGATAAGTGATGATGCCAAATTGCTGGCAGCAGTCAGATGCTGGCAGGTCTTATATGTACGCTATTTCAAAATGCTTAGACGCTTTCTATCTGTGTAAGGCAGTAGGGAGCCATAGGAATGGTTAAGCATGGCAGAACATGGCAGATTTGGTTTTAGGGTGGATCACACTGATGTCTTTGCAGATGATTTATCTGGGAGCAAAGAAGAAATCATTAGGACAAATTGAGAAATAGCAATATGCTTCTGACTAAAGGTTTTGATAGTAATTGATAGCAATGAGCTCAGAGATTTGAGAAATATTTATGTGGTGAAATTAGTATGTGAGAGTAAAGAAAAGGAAGGAACAGATTGATGCTCGTATTTCTAGCTTATGACTAGTGGCATCAACCTAACGAACTGGAGCGTCCAAAACCCTAGTGATTATTTCCTAGGAAAAATGCAAATTAAATTTATGCACACACCTAAATGGCTATAATTTTTTTAAAGACTAATGATATTAAAATGTTGAGGAATATGGGAAAACTAGAACTCTCGTATGTTGCTGATAGGTGTATAAATTGGCAAAATTCTTTGGGGAGGCTAGGGAAACCAGACTTCACATACGTGTTGATAGGAGTGTAAATTGGGACAACACTTTAGAAAAGTAGAAATACCTATCAGGGTAAATTTATGTGTAACCTTGAGCTAGCAAGGTTATGTTTGTCAAAAAATGTGTACAGGTACAATAATTATACAGCCTCATTACACACAATACCCCTGCTATTTAAAATAGCCAGAAATCCATCAGTAGTAAAACAGAAAAACAAATAGTAGTTTATTAAATGGAGTATCACATATTTATGAGAATGAACATGTTACAACTACATAAAACATTATAGATTAATCTCATCAGTATATTATGTTAAAGAAGCCAAGAACAAAAGGAACTTACTATATAATTACATTGATAAAACATTTTAAAACAAAGTGAATCTATTAGAAGTCAAGAGTATCAAGACTATTTTTAGAATAAAAAGAATAGTGAGTAAAAAAGGAGAATAGGAAGACAACTGGCTACTCGTAAAATTCTAAAAAGAATTAAAACATGTTATGTTTGTGTACCAGCTCTCCATGATGAATGTAATCATTATGCACTGCAAACATGTACTAATAAAAATAAAAACTGAGAAAAGAATATTCTATGTGTCTTGTGTGATGCTTAAAGCTTCCCCCCAAATTCCACAAGTCAATTGATCTCTGAATTTCAGTTCCTTCATTTTGTTAAAATGTGGATATCAATTTCTATTAGGATTGCAAAAGTAAAATAAGTTAATGTATTATATTTGCTACTATGTACTTTCCCTTCCTGTACTGATATGTATAGGTAAGCACATCACATTCTTTTTCCTGAAGGCAAATGCAAAAATAAAAATGGCAGTGCCAGGAAATGTTGTCCAATAGTATGTGTCCTGAAGCAGTTCTTCAGTTTGAATAATTTACAACTTCTGGTCCTAGTAATTCTTGAATAAATATTTTTTTAATTTTACAAATGAAGGATATAGTCTAATGAAGAGACTCCGAAATACCTAAGAATCAATAACTACTTTCATAGACAAAATGGAAAGCCTGAGGAGAAAAAAAAAAAGAAATGACTGAGTCATGCACCAAGGAATTAAATGGATTACAGTAGGAACTTGCAGTCATCAAGGTGGCACTAAGGCAAAGAGTTCTTTCGTAATAATTACAGGAGGACTGAAGAAAGCCCAGGACACCATGAAGAGTGATACTGTGCCTTAAAGTAGATATAACCATTAAAGATCAGCTGATTAGCTTTCTCAATAGTAAAAACACTATAACTCAAAAATGCAATGAATCAAATGTTGGTGCATAACATTTCATTATGAAGCAGTAAGAAATAATCTTAGTAATAGCTACCAGAGCTTCTTATAGTCCAGAAATGGTGCAGATGCTCTTACTTAAATTTAGGAATAAGGAAATTTAGGCTCATAAAGATTAAATGAGTCATTCAAGGTCATATCTGAGTCTATTAAATGTATTGCCTCTGCAGGAGCCATGACAAATCTTTGTGGTCTGTGCTATTCTCACATTAAGGAGATAAAGTTTAGACTGGGTTCTTAACTTATTGTACTAGGAACAGTATTAGCTTACTGTGCCAAACAAAGATTATGAAAAAGTGCTCCTTTGTGGCACTGACTGGCAAAGTATTCACCTAACTTATTTCCTTTTCCTTCCAGAATACAACTAAACCAATTTTCCAAAATCTTTACAGTGACCTTGTATCATATGATTCAATTCTAGCCAAAGATCAGTAGATGTGATATGTGCCACCTCCAGTTCTAGTCTCAGAGCAAAAGATGGAGAGAAATTAGTTTTCTCAATTATTGCTCAGAGAAAAGTCATGCTGGTGATTAGGAATACTCATTCTGGCTTTGAGCTGAATAAAACAAAACACTTGCATTTCAAAAAGCTATTGAGACTTGAGATTGCATTAGGATTTTACTTTTTAAAGGTTTATTAAGCTTAAAGTTTTACAAGATAAAGTTCAAAAAGACCTGGCAGTCCTGGCAAGGGCCTTGTGGCAGATGGCATTACAATGATAGGAAACGATGCAGAAGAGATCACAAGGCAAGACAGGATGTCAGATTTGGGACCCAGACTCTAGTCCTAACACCCTATTCCCATGGGAATGAACCTAGGGTCCAGAGTAAACTACATTAATCTCTTCCCAGGGCAGCATCTCCAGGACCTAATTATCTTAACATCAGGCCTTGGCTCTTAAATGTTCCTCCACCTCCCAGCACCAGTACACTGAGGACCAACCTTCCAGTATATGAAACCTTTGAGGATACACTCAAAACATATCTGACTCACAACAGTGCATTTATTTGTTACAGTAATCAGAGTGGTCTGGAAAGCCTTTTTCATTGATATCATACTAAGCAATCCTATGACTGATATCAGCAACCATTAATTAAGATGGCAACTGGGTCAAGCTGGTGAGACTTGATATCTTTCAAAGACAGGTATCAGAAATGAAACAGAGATCTAGTGATTATAAAGAATTCAATTAGGACCTAATACAAGCATACTAAAATATGTTAACGACATAGACTGATTTTTTTATTGAAAAAAAAGACACATGATCAAAATGGAAGCAATAATGTTACCAGTTTAGATGCAATTATTAGTAAAAAGACATGCACATACTTGTATCTAAGATTATAAATATATAGAGAGAGTGGGGTAGACAGAGAGAAATTATTTTTCCTATCTAGGGAACCCTTAACCAGTACATTTGGCCTTTGACTCTCTGTGAGAAATTGTTTATGGGTAGAGCGGCCATGTGCTCCACTTTGCTCAAGGTAGTCTAAACTGTGACCTTTGGCTATGCCTAATTATTAATGACGTCCCCTTTCTTTCTCCAGAGTTCCCTAGTTTGAATGATAAATTATACTATCACTCTTGTTTTGGGCTAAACTTCAAGTGCTCAGTACACGCTTCTCTCTCCACTCCCAATATCTAGTGACCATGTAACACTACCGATGTTGCTAGTATTACCATGGAAGTTAAGTTTGTGAGGCAGAAAGCATTGTTCCTCTTTTTTAACTTCATCTAATAATCATTTGAGCACCCTTCTTTGATTCACTATTCCACTCCATGCCCACAAATATTTAGAAAGAAAATCTTCTCAGAAATATAGGTAGCATACTCTATTGGTACAAACTCAGAATGAGGTTAGCGAAGAATCACTTCTCAATGATATGCAATGATTTTCAGAATTAAAGACAACAGATCAATAATATTAAAATAAAAATCATTATTTTTGGTACATGGCCTCAAATTTTACTTAGATAACTCTGAATAACTCGTGTCACAAAGTATTGAGTTATTGTGACAGACATTTTGCAGTGTATATGAGAGGGTACATCCAGTTGTAAATTCTAAATGATGACTGATCTCTTACAGCGCTTTCCTAAGAAGGTTTGGTGAGTGGAGCTTTAGTGGGCAGGTGGCAAATAATTAAAACTGCTTTGAAATATATCCCATGCTAAAGTTACTATAGCCGTTGCTATAGATCTAGGGCTCAAGTTAGGCTTTCCACAGCCCTGGAGAATAAATATATCTTTTTAGGGATTCAATATTCTTGGTGTTTATTATTTAAGCTTTTTAAATGTTTAAAAAGTATAAATATATCATTAAATGAAATGCCAAATGTAAGTGACTCTTTAAAATGAAAGATGAGTTCCTCAAGAATCTTTCCCATTTCTAGTAATTATAATGTGATTCTCTCACATTTCCTGAATACTAGGGTACCAAATTAGAGAATCATTGCTCTAAGTTAGAGTCCACTGGGGACTTAATTATTCAATCATCTATATGTTACCATGGCCCCAGACTTAATGAGCTGTAGTAAGTGTGGAAGTTAAAGGCCCAGATTTTTATTCACTTTCTGCCATTTATCAGCCTTAAAATCTTACATAAATATGAAATGGGGATAATGATAACTAATTTATCTTATTTTGACTATTAAAGAATGTATATGAATTGCTTAACACCATACATAATAATGCATAATAAGTACTCTGAAAATGTTCATTATTTCTTCAGATGTCTCTTGGACTGGATTCTCTGTGATCACCCAGTCTACATAACTTTTTTCTAGAAAGCATCAAAGGAGATGTGGAAAAGATGCAACTGATTCTTTTTATAAAAGCAACAACAAAGGCATTTTTAAATGCTGGGAAGCTCCACAGGAAGATGAAAGAAACTTGTTTTTTAACTTGGCTACGAGGAATCCAAATAGGGACAATAGCATTCAAGTGGAAGAATTACTATGAAGACGATACTGACAGGCTGTTTTCTATTTCTGCAGAGGTCAGCATATGTAAATATTAGCAAAATAACTTGATCTGACAGAAATAAGAATGTCTTGTCAGAGAGAGTGACAACTGTAGAACAGCATGCCAGAAAAGGTATGGATGCTTCAACCATGCACACCTAAAAATACCCTGGCTCATTCTGGTGAAGATCTGGTTATGGCTGCTCTGGCTGACCTTTGAAATCTGAGTCCAGACATCAGTTTTCAATCAGTTTAGGGTCACAGTTTTTGTCAGCAATATAAAGCAAACCTCTCAAAGACATATTTATAAAAACTAATGTGAAATCTAATCAGAAGAATAGTCAAATTTATAATGATAGTAATGTTAACAAAAATAACATTTAAGTATTATATAAAAGAGCATTTTAAGTATGTTACATGTCTTATCTCTTGCTATTTCAATAATTACTTAAATAACATGAACGGTTCTAATCCTGGTATGACTTAGGCCCTTCCAGGAGCAATTGCATGAGGAAGAATACCCCACTCATTAAATTCCACTTAGCCTTGCATGCTGAGCTCAGACTGCTCCTGCTCTGGAGTGCAGTCTGATAGTTGTTTCTTTTTTCTATTTATCCTCACTATTTATCCTCAATACCACTCATAAACTTAATTAAATCATTACATTGATGTATTCATGGTGTTCTGTTGCTTATTGTTCTGTTGGCTATTCAACTTTTATCTTATTTGCATACCATATTTTCTGCTCTGTGTGTAAAATCTTCAGGGAACTAAGCACAGCCGTCACAAAATCAGCTTCATAGGCTAGTCAATACTCATTTTCCTGTATTAGTAACAGCAATCATTTTTACTTTGGATAAATAACTTTTCTCCCATTGTGTGCAGTCTTGATGGGACAGTCATTTGAGGTTCTCTGCCCTTCCTTGCCTAAGGATGGATTTGTGACTGACCCAAGCTAGGTAAGTTGAAATTTCACCTCAGGGCTTTGAAAATGAACAAAGTATCACAAATATAGTGATAACAGTGATTTATTCTAGTGGCAGTAACCAGAGTCATCTGTCATCTGTTTACCACATCCTACTCTGGAAGCTTTCTCTTCCAGTCTTCTCTTTGAAGTGCCTGATAGCCTGGCAACAAACTAGTTGTACTTTCTGTTGCTGGCAGTTGGAGTATGCTAACTATTATCGAGGCAAATCTGCTTTTTCATATGGCCTACTGCCCAAAGCACAATGCTCAGTACAAAGTCTGTTTTCATTGGTAATATTTAAGAACTGAAACATAACATTGTTGACAGAAATAAGATTTATTAAAGAATTTTATCAACGGAAGAGATGTATAAGAATTCTAGTAGAACCCCAGGAATATTTAATCAGTGATAATATGATTAAATATCACTAGTGAATTTAAGTAATGCTACCATCCACTTTATATATGTTTTCTTTGCTTGTTAAGATATTTGAAAGGAGCAACCGCACTAAAAATCCCCACTAAAATGCCCCAAACATGTCAGTTATGTATTCTTACTTCCCCAACTCCCTGCATTTCCTGGCCCATAAGGCTGCCCTTTATGGAGAGTTGAACCAGATGATCTGAGTCAGGATGAATGACACTCACTGAATCTAACAGGAAGGCAGTATTATTTTTATGTTTTCAAATGGATTTAGCACGGTCATGCAAAGATATCCAGGGCTGGAAGAAAATGAGGACAGAACTCAGAGAAGTTAGGCAGGGGTCAGCCACAAGACCAAAATAGAAAGCAATACCCACAGTTCTACTGCTACATACATACGGTACAAGGCTGGACCAAATGACTTATAGAGTATTATCCAGTTCTCCCATTCTTTGCTTTTTTTTTCTTTCTGTTGTTCATAGTTATAATTCTCAAATCAGCCCCACTAAGAGGCACTGCTAAGTGCCTGCTAAGAAAAGGGTATTGAAAATGTCTCAACAGTTTTCTTAAAAAAAAAACTGCATCAGTCTACAAATACAATTTTTCATCTAATAAACATTTACTAACGGCCTATTATGAAGAAATAACTGTGCTAGGTGGTAGAAGAAAGGATTCACAGAAATACAAATAGTTTTTATGTAGCATATAATTTCCTATAAAATATGCTTAGCCATTTTGTGCTTTTTGTCAAGAAAAGCCTTAGTAAACAGCAGCAATTCCTGAATTAATCAGCAACAAACTCTTTTTATCCTCAAGGATCTTTTGGTCCTTCATCATTCACTGATTAATTCAAGTTTTCACTGACTAAGCTGATATATGACTAAGCTTATGTATTAGTCTCTGTGCAAGGTGCTGGGAACACCACAACCATAATTAACAAGATGTCTACCTTCAAAGAGCTGAAAGGGAAAACAAGAGTGACCTAAACCACTCTGTTTTGTCACTTCTTAATCTTCTTCAAACCTGATATTGCTGTAGCCGCGGTACCATTCTGAAAAATCAAATATATATGAAAAGCACAGTACTTAAAACTTGGTAGGCACCCAAAGCGTTGTTCTTAGTGTTATTAGTGCCCATGAACCTTAATTTTCCTCATGGGATTCTCTTGTGTGCCTTTTATATGTTCCTCTTGTCACTCATAATGAACATTTTCTAATCCCTCAGTCTTTGTAAAAATGTAGACACTAGAACCAGAAATGATTTAGAGGAAACTCCTGATTTTAAGAATGAATATGCTAAGACCAAAAGATTTATCCAAGAGCTTATGGCTAATTAGCAGCAAAACTAGGATTTGACTCAAGTTTCCAATCCAGTCATTGGTCAGCTGCATTGGTTTTACCCCTGTTGTGAGGGGCACCCCAAATCAGTATGTTCATAATATTTATTGAGCACTACTTAAATGTACCTAAAGCTGTGCTAACTTTGGAAAATATAATGGAAGTATGAGACTTTTTATGGTTAAATAAATAAAATTAATTATAGAGATAAATAAAATCATTGCTTTCACTGCAGATTTCTTTTTTGATTGGTTTTACGCTAATTCTTACTGTTCCTTTTTAATATTTCTCTCTTAAACTATGAGAATAAGGGAGCCCAACTATATACATGAATTCTTGCTGAGCAGTTTATGACTGACTGATCATTGCTATGTGGTATACTCCATAATTAGGGTCAGGTACACATTCACTCACTTTACCTACATAGTCCCATTGGATTTCCAATACATTTTATATATGAAATGAAAAAGGCACAGGCACATGAAGTTACTTGCCCAGGTCTTTCTCAGATACCAACACCTGTGTCTTAGTTACTTTCTACTCATCGCTGAGACGAAATACCTGATGCCCAAGGTTGGGAAAGGAAAGGTTTATTTCTTAAAGTTTTTGGAGGTTTCAGTCCATACTCAGTTGGCTCCAAGGCAGGGTGGCATGGTGGGCCGCAGTTCATGGCAGCTGCAAACAGCAAGCCCAAACCGGCAAGAGAGAAACACACCTTCTTCCTGCCATTACATCACATCCTGGCTCCACCCCCTGGGAGGGTGTAGCACTGATACCACCAATCCAATCCAAGCACTAGACAATGAACCAATCACAAATGTACAATGCAAATACATGAGGCCTGGGGGCACCAACATAAACCATGACAACCTGTGACCTGTGTTGCCACATAGGTTCACTTGAACTTTTTAGTTTCAATATTAATGCCTTAAAGCAAAAAAAAAAAAAAAAAAAAGGCGATGCACATAAGATACATATAAATCACTTAATTACTAGTAATTCACGCTACAATAATTGTTAGGTGTCAAATTGTTTGCCAGATTTGCCAGGCTACACTGCAAAAGAGTAAAGTTTATGTCCCACCAAAAGAATGACTTAAGAATGACTTTTTTTTTTTCACTTTCCCCATACACTCATCGCAATAACTCCAGTTCCTGCGTCTTATTGTCCTTCCAACTGGCAAGAACTCTGGGCTATTTCTTTTGTTACTGTTTTCATCTCCTGGATGTTCAAGAGTGTATCTCAGGCCATGTGTTCTTCAGCTTTTTAAACTCAAGAAGTTATCTCAAGGGAAATGTTTACTTCACCCTGATTTATAATATTAAGCCAGTTTCTAAAATAATTTTGAAGCTGTGCTCAGAACACCCTTCTGAAGTATGAGGGAAGGTAATTTCTACTTCGTTTAATCTCATTACAAGGTTTTCACTAAGCCTTAGACCTGAGGGGTGGAGTGTGGGCCATAGGACATTTGAACAACAGATGATGTGTGGGGTTCATTGTCACCCTCCATACAGGGGCTGGCCTGCGGCTTTGCACCAAACCCAGAAAAGTTCTTCCCAAGAGCTTTATTGAGCTTTCACATTAACAGACAGCTGGAGGTCTGTCACAGAGATCTCTGGATGTGCCCTGTCCCAACTGTGAAAATTGCTCAGTTTCTCAAAGGTTGACTCTGTTATACTTTCCATAATGATTTAGAGGTGTTGTAAAAACATTCCTACTAGCATGACACTCACTGTTTTCACCAGCTAACCTAGGCCCCTAGATCTCTCTTGGTTTATCTGCATATTAATCCCTTCTTTCTCCATGCCTGAAAACAATGATTCTAAATACAGTGCCTAAAAAATCACCCTCTGTCTACCAAAACACCTTTTTATGAACCAATATTAACTAACCTCTCTATGTATTTCACATTTAAAATTCACAATAATGCAATTCTGTAAGTATGAAACTAAAGGCTCAGAAAGATTAAATAATTTCCCTTAGATCTTAGGTAATAGGGCTGGGGACAGAACAAAAGTCTAGTCACGAAACACTCTTCGGGATACTAAGCTTCTTTGCCTTCTCTGCGCTGTTTTAGCTTAATACCAATTTCTCAAATGCAAAATAGATAAAAGAACAATATAAGTAAGCAGAATATAAATACATAATTAGCACAAGTAAAATGTGCATTTATTATTTTTGTATCAAGTCTGTTTCTGTGAATGTTTCATTATAACAATATTTTAGTTGATAAATTTCAAAGCACATTTGCTAGTTGAAGCAAAAAAATGTCAATAATCCCACTTTGTTTTATTAATTTAAATATGGTTCAGGCAAGTATATCTGGTACTGCTATACTTAAAGCCAGGAGGACTCTGGAGAAAAAAAATATTCCTGTTAACAGACAGACTCAATCAGATTCAGGAGATGACTCTGCTCCCCCAAATCCCTACCAATCTTCCATTCTTCTCAGCCCCTTACAAAGCATTCATTGAAAACTATACCAAAGATGAATGCGAACACGGAATTAATCAAAATAAGATGAGGGACTAGCAATCTATCACATGTGACAGTTTGATTAATGAAAGCCAAAAAGCAGCCAGCATGATTTGGGAAATCAATGACACCCAGGCAAAAGTAAAATAATCAGAAAGCTCTAGCTTTTTCTAGAAAAAATAAAAAAAAACCCTCTGTATTTGTTTAGACCCTTTGACATGAAGATGTCAAGGCTGGCCACAAGCAATTTCTTTCATTCTTCTCTGTTATGGAGAAATCAACAGAGACATTAATTCAGCTTTCTCTGTGGGCTAACAGGAAATAGAAACAGGAAAGGAAAAAAAATATGGTGCTTACAATGTTCCTTCCAGTTGATGATTCCATAAAAGATCAAGTAAGTCTGTATGCAATCATTTTAGTGAGCCCTATAGCACATGGCTTACAGTGATACTTCCTGAGAACTATCCTGTGCATTCACAGAAGTGAGACTTCACAGTCCTATTTGTTCTTCCTGTCTTCATCATGGCTATAGTAGATTGGATCATGGAGAAAACATGACCCAACTTGGACCCAATCAGACTCTCCTTAAAATGATTTGAATTCTACTATGTAAGTCAGGCACACTGAAGTGGACAAAAGCAAAGACATTGTCTTTAGAAAGAAGAGTGAAGTGGTTGTTAGAAAACTAAGCTCACCCAGTTCCTGGTTCCAGTCTCCTGCGAGGTTTGGCTTCACAGTAGGCCTATACAGTGTGTCGTAAATCCTATTCTTCTCTCCTGCTGAAGTAACCTCAAGCACATTTACTTCTGGCTTGCAATCTCATTTAGTTCTCCTGTGTTTTTATTTCTCAGTCTCCGTTCATTGTGCCTTTTCTCCTGTCTGCATACTAAATATAGGTATTCTTTAATGGTTTGTGCTTAATTCATCTCTCCATCCTCTTCCTGGAGAATCTCACCTCCTCTATGGAGTCAGTTAATACTTAAAAGCAATCAAGTCTCAAATCTGTATCTTTAGTTCATACTTCTTGACTGGTATTGACAAGCTACTCTTGATAGTCTTATTGGTTCTTTAAACTAAAAAAAAAAATCAAAAATTAATCATTTTCCTCTTCCTCACCTCAAAAGCATTTGTTTCCCTTGTGTTGTCTATTAGGAAATAGTGTTACTCTCTCACCAATCACTCAGTGAATGCTTCAGACTTACTATTAAGGAGTTCCTCTCTTAGCCCGTACCATAGTTCATTCTTCATCATTTCTCAATTGAACAGTTTACTATAATTTCCTATGAATTCTCCCCCTACATATAACCATTGTGGATTCATCTTCTATAATCCATCAGAATTATTATTCTCACCACAGCCAAGCAAATATGATTCATATGCTAAAACAAACAAACAAAAAGGTCAATGGATCCATATTTTGTATAAAGGTCAAACTCCTTTATTTATCACATATAATTCCCTCCAGAATTTGGCTTTGAAATGCCTCTTTAACTTCACTGTTTAGTCTACCTTGTGCAACAACCACACTAACCTAATTGCTATTTATCAAGTACTCTATGGCTTCAATTCATTCAATCATCAGTCCATCTGTCCATTTATTCAGGACATCACAAAACTGCAAGGCCTCAGATTATAGCCATGCTTTGGGCCTAGAAGATGTTCCAATGGAGAGTGCCATCTGGGAAGAGGGACAGATAATTTCAATTTAGTGAGCCTCTATACCTTTCAGAATCCTGTTGTATTCTCTACTTAAATATAATTCCTTGACTCTTCACCTCGAGAAAACTCTACTCATTCTTCAAAACCATAACTGGGATATCATCTCCTTACTCTTGCTAAGCCTGAATTATTCCTTTACCATCTCCTTGGGACCTGTCCTCCATAACACTTGTTTGTAGTGTAGTCTGCATTCAAATTAAGCTATTTTTCTCTTGGGAATTTGTTGATAGAAGTTTATTGAATTTTTTTGTGGAATTTAAGAATATTTTATGACAAAATTACTTTATGGATATATATACTTTTTTCTGAAATTTTCACTTTAAGGCCAAGATTCGTACTTTCCCTACAGTTAAATTGGAGATCAGAAGAGTAAGACTTGTCTCTTAGTTTGTTGTGAAGATCAAGAGTTTATAAATGTAAGGCTGTTAGAAAACACAGTAAATATATAAAATAGCTACTGTTATTTCTGTCATTTTGTCATCAGTCTCACTAAAAATTGCTGTTCATTTTTATATGTTGTCAAATTTAAGAATATGGAGAACCATGTATTAATCTTTTTAAAATAATAGCCTTATTGAGATACAATTCACAAGCCATACAATTCATTCATTTACAGTATACAATTAAATATTTTAAAATATACAGTCATGTAACCATCACTACAGTCAATTTTATAACAGCTTCATTACCCAAAATAAACTCATGCCTATTAGCAGTCACTTGCCACTTCCTCCAAACCTATCAAGCCAAAACAAACATTAGTCTATTTTCTATGATTATGGGCTTACCTACCTAGACATTTCATATAAATAAAATCATGCAATATGTGGTCCTTTCTACCTGGCTTCTTTCCTTTAGCAACTTATTTTTAAGTTTCATTATCTGTAGCACTTTTTTATTGTCTAAAAATGTTCTGTTGTATAGATATACCACATTTTATTAATCAGGTGGTGGACACTTTGGTTACTTCCATTTTTTGCTATTACGAAAAGTGTTGCTCTGTGAAGTTCTTATGTGGACATACATATTTTTTAGTTTTCTTTTTGGCTATATACATAAAAGTAGAATTGCTGTGCCACAGAACTATATGTATAACCTTTTGGAGACCTATAAGAATGTTTTCCAAAGTGACTGCACCATATTACATCGTGACTTAGCAGTGCGTGAGTTGCAATTTCCCTACCTCCCCAGCAACATTTGCTACTGTCTTGTAGTATAGCTTTTGCAGTAGGCTGGAAGTCATAGCTCATAATAGTTTTGATTTACATTTTCCTTCTGGTTACTGATGTCAACATCTCTTTCAGTACATATTAGTCATTTTTATATCTTCTCTGAAGAAATTTCATTTCAGATTTTATGCTTATTTTAATTGGATTATTTTATGTTTGTATTATTAAATTGTTGAGACTTTTTCTACATGAAACTTCTTTCTCAGATATATAGTAATTTCAAATACTTTCTTCTGTTCTGTGGGTTGTCTTTTTACTTTCCTGATGATGCCCTTAGAAGGACAAGAGTTTACTTTTGGTGAAGTCTAATTTACTTATCTTCATTTTATTGATTGTGTTTGTGCTTGTGCTATCATATTTAATCCAAGGTCATGAAGATTTATACTTTTTTTTATCCTTTTTCCATTAATTTTGTACATGGGTTGAGGTACAAACTGTCTCATTCTTTTCAATATAAATATTTATTTGTCTTAGCACTACTTGATGGCATGATTATTATTCTAATTATTATTAAGTATTAATAATTATAAATATTATTATTTGAATTATTTTAGCATCTGTGTCAAAAAATCCAAAATGTGAGGATTTGTTTCTATACTTTCACTTCTATTCCATTAACCTAGATGTCTATCCTATGCCATTAGAGTTTTGTAATTTGTAAATTAGGACTTGTGGGGATGTTCCTAAAATTTCAGATCCCCATTCTCTACTCTGATTCAACGTGTATGAGGTAGATCGCAAGTCTCATTTTTCAAAAGTTTCCTAAGAGCATCTATTTTAGAGTTCTAAGAATGTCAAAGAAAGTAATCATTAAGAAGAACTTTTGGAGCATGACTTGCCAGGACTGACCTTAAAGATTGGTGACACTGGAAAGGATATTTACCACTTTACTGTAAGATAGGGATGATAATGATAATAGTACTTTTCATATGGTGGTTGTGAGAATTAAATTCATCAGTTGCCCTACAACAGAAGAGTGTTTGGCATTCAATAAATGTTACTATTTTTGCTAATAATTGGCCATAGGAGCATTCAATAGGAAAAAGACACAGAAAGGGAAAAGAAAAACACAGAAGGAAAAGAAAGTATGTGCTGATCTGATGAGACTGAAGAATCTTCAGTAACTTACAAAAAATCATTGCAAAAACTGTTTTGAATGAGAAAAAAATACCCACTGGGAATTAGATTTAACTCTTTTTAAGTGTACAACTCAGAAGTGTTAATTACATTCATAACAATGGGCACCTATCACCTCCATCTATTTTATCATCCCAAACAGAAGGTATATGATTATTAAATTATAACCTCTCATTTCTCTCTCCCATCAGCCCCTAGTAACCTCCAATCTACTTTCTGTCTCTATGAATTTGTTTCTGCTAAATATGTCCTATAAGCAAAATTGTAATATTTGTTCTTTTGTGTTAAGCTTATTTCACAAAGCATGATATTTTAAAGTTCATTCATAGTGGAGTGTACATCACAGATTCATTCCTTCTTATGGTTGGGTAATATTCCGTTGTATGTACTGTATCCATACTCATTTGTTAGGGGGTCTGAAGTTGTTTCTACCTTTGACCATTGTGAACAATACTGCAGCGAACATTGATGTGACAGTATCTGTATGAGTTCCTGTTTTCAGTTCTTTGGAGTACGTGGGTGGTATGGAATTTGAGTAATTGACCTTTTGTTAGAATTTAAAAGGTGCTTTAGAATAAACAAAGACTTTACTATCTCCCCGAACCTTTTCTTGATGAGGCTAATCTTCTCATTTCTCCTTTGACCTACACTTCTGCAGGTCATTATAACTGCTGTCTGCGCTACAGGCAGCAGAGATCCTGCAGAGCAGGGGAAGATGGAGAGGGCTAAGTTCAGACAATTGAAAGACGACAGAAGTCAGTGTCAAGACTCATGGAAACCAGGGAAACTACCCTATAGCCCTTTTATGTCTCCTTTTCTCAGATGTCTCTCGCTTTTGACATGTTTTTGCTCACCTCAAGAGAGTAGGAGGTCATGTTAGAACTAAAGGATCAAAGAGGGAATCTCCTATTGTACACATATCTTGACCTTACCAGCTGCCGAGGTTATCATAATCAGTTGAGGCCCACTGAGGGAAAAGTGCGGAGGTGTTGAGGTTGGATAGGTGAGAAAGAGAAGCTGCATATTGCTAAAGATGTTCACAAATTGAAAGGAAATGCTTGTCACAGATGTCCTGCCACCCACCTGAAAGCCTGCCTCGGAAACTGTTCCAGCGCCACGGATTTTGGCTCGATGTTATACCTAGTACTGTACCGCTGGTGCAGCAATGTACCCCTGGTGCGGCACTGTACTCCCAGTGCTACAATGAACTCCCTGACACAGAGCAACCTTTCCCCTTTTGGGAGAATGAAGGCAGAGGGTAATAGTGATATTTTTTATTCTAGTGGAAAGAGGATCTTACTTCAAGTAACATGAAAGAGAAATATACTTTCTTATAGGTTCTATGTATATAGGGTATGATTCATGTGACTGTCCACATTTGGAATAATTCATGATTTGGGGAGGTAGAGTGGGTCACTGGCCCTCTTGGCAGCTCCCTTACTTGATCTTTATCCAGTTTCTTATTGATAGCAGGAAATCAAGAGAGGCTATAAAGGGTAAATACACAGAGACAAAGGGGAAAATGCAAACTAAGCAAATAAGATATTTAAGGAAATCATTACTTTATAATGTACAGAACTTCACTGCCATGTTCATTAGGTATTGCCGAAGACTTAGACTGACATTCGTTAAAAGATCCATAGCTCTCTCTTAGTGTAGTTAACCTTATATTCTTGGAACACTACTGAGATCAGCAAGTATATTTATTAGAAATAATTCAGGGTTTTCAAAAATCCTTGGTTCCTCCCTGTCCTTGGTTCATAGAGAAATGAGTGGGCTCCAGTTCCCCCAACCTGAGCTGCCATCATCTCAGTAATTACCCCAACCTATGTTCAGGCACTTATGATCCTTGACCCCCTAAAGGAGATAGGGGCTATCCTATCTGGCTTCAGGATTCTCCTTTTAGGCTTCTGGAAGCATATAGACATTGCATTTTCCTCTCTGATTCTGAGTAACCAAATGCCCTATTCCCCCTCACATCTTTTTTTGTTTTTTAATTTTCTTTATGTGCTTATAAGAAACATTTTTTATCACTTGGCTTTTAAGACTGTTTACCTCAAACGAGTACAATATGGTAAAACAGAACTAGGATCTAGGTTTAGGAAACTCTATCCACAAATCTAAAATCTACTCCATGCTAGCTATCTAGATGTCTCTAGTCTTGGTTTTCTCATCATGCAAGCAGAAACAGTAATGGCTCATAGTTTTTTTTGGTTTTGGCACTGGGACTCAAACTCATGATGTCATGCTTGTCAGGCAGTGCTATACCCTGAATCATATCCCTGGCTCCAGCTCATAAGTTTCAGTTGAACATTAAGGACTCAGTATCAGGATTCTGACCTCTTGCCCTCCAGTGACATCCAATTTCCTGCATACTATGTAGGTGATAAAGGTCCATGTGGTCTCCCATAAGGAAAGATGTCTTGCATATGCCAGAGTCCATATCATATCCACAGAACTTTTGTAATGTCAGAAGTCCTGCTCTTTTGGGGAGGCCACTGAAAATCATGTTTTATTGAAATACATTTAATGACATGAGTAAATGAGCAGAATACATTGTTGAACAAGGAAATAGAAAATATGAACACATTTTCTGAAAATAAAACAGTTGACTCTCCATAACCTATGACTTCCGTATCTGCATATACAATCAAAGAAAAAAGTCTTGAAAAAAAATTGTCTATATTGAACATGTACAGGCTCCTTTACTTGTTGTTATTCCTTAAATAATACAGTATAACAATTTTTTTTGCCTAGCATTTGTATTTCATTAGGTATCTTAAGGGATACAAGGATAATTTAAAGTATACAATTATACAAAGTGTATGTGTAGATCATATGCAGAAACTAGACCAGTTTATCTAAAGGATTTAAGCATGCTTGAATTTGGGTATCCTTGAAGGTATCAATCCAAAGACACAGAGGAGTCATTCAAGGATACTGAGGAATTCCCCAAGGATACTTAGAAACAACTGTATAAATCTAAATTTATGTTTAGGATTTTAGTCTCACTAAATTGTGGCATTTTTAAACTGAAGACAGCAGAACTGCCTACATGTGGTAAATACCCAGAGGGAAAGAAGATTTAGCTAGAAGCTAAATATATAACACAAATTTTAAAGCAAAAGTCTATGTGTTCTCTGAGGTTTTACCAACCTTTTTCTCTCATCTAAATGAAATTGCCAGTAAAATAACATTGTGTATGGAATGCTATAAGATATGAATGGGGGAACCACAAGCTCTTGGTGGCCTGGCCAGGAAAGAGGATAGTCTCCCAAACACTAGCTTTCACACACACACACGTGCTCACTCATAAACCTGTGCTGAAAAACAAAACAAGAAGTATCCAGCTCTTTACATTGGTATTTTCCATTGAACTGCATATTCTGAGCTCAAAAATCCTTTTTTGACTTTTATTATATGATGAGCCAAAATAAGGAAAAACTGTCCTGGGGTTAGGGTTCCAATCTCTCTACTTGCCAGATACTTGGTGCTCACAGTAGAACCTAAACAGAAGAATAGTGCTATCAAATTGGGTGGTGGTCAACACCCAGTCTTTCTGATCACATAACAACAATGGCCGACACTAAAAGGAGATCCTTTTTCTGAAAGGCTCCCACAAAACCATACATAATTAGTGGCAAAACAAATTTGAAAGCCTTTCCTCCATGTTACCCTGGGCCTCTCCCTTCCTTCCTTCCTTCCTTCCTTCCTTCCCTCCTTCCTTCCTTCCTTCCTTCTTTCCTTCCTTCCTTCCTTCCTTCCTTCCTTCCTTCCTTGTTAATTTTGGTATTACTAAAAAAAGAAAGCATATATGTATACACATGGATGTGTTTATAAATATGTATGGAAAGAATGAAATTACATGCTTGAGTACATATATACATTTACTTTTTTCTTGAGGATGCAACTCTCTCATGGCAGAAATACCTCAAAACATCTAAACCTCTGTCATGGTTACTCCATGGCAGAACTGAGACTCAGGAGCCAGCCGAGAAGATATGCTGGAAAAGTAATATTTTGAACTTAATATTTCAAATAAAGGCCTCAGAAATTATGGCTTACTCTCAGGTCCCAAATCCAAGAAAGAGCAAATTTCCTCTTCAGGAATTTGTCAGCATTAAGTTTTTGTTGGGTTTAGTTATTCCATCAAGCATATCCACTTGTGAGTTGTAGGCAAACTCTCCGTCTCATTTTAGGTGCGAATCTAGTTCCAGCATAGGGGTACAATCAACCAGTGCATCACAGGACAACTGTGTTTTCCAAAGGAAGATTAAATGAATTGGAGATGGTCATTTGCATAGTCTAACCTTCTTTCATGCCTGGGCAAATAGCTATACTTAGTGGTCATTTCTACTCATCTTTACCCCCTAAAATTTTCACCTTGATTTCCATTATGGTCATTCTCACTGGATAAACTCCCAGGAAGAGGAAGACTTTAGAAGAAAAAAAAGTAACAAGAGGAAAATATCTGTTCTTCAAAAGACAAGGACTCTTCTATATTACTAGTTAAAGATTGGTAAAGGACAGATACAAGTTTAACACTGGAAGAGTTCTTAATAGAAGATCATCTAGACAGGGATTTTCAGAAGTGTTTCCTGGTGCTCTATATCTGCTTGAATGCTCCTAACGATTCATGACAGTTTTTCAAAAAGAAGAAATTTAAGTGCAATAATAAATCTTTTCTATATTAAAAGGCTTTTTTTTCTATCTCATGTTCTTTTTCAGTTCTCAAATTATGCTCACCTTCCCTCTGTTCCTGGATATCTTTCCAGTCTTGAAGCTGTATAGGATATAGGATCATGAGCTTTGAAGCCATACAAATGGCTCCATTCTGAGAGCTGCTATTCATTTGTCTTGTTCTGTAAGCTCTGGGCCTTAATTTCTTCATCTGTAGAGTGGTGTGTGTTGCAGAGGAGATGTGTACTAAGGAGTAAGTGAAATCAAATCACACCACATGAAATACAATGACTATTGGCCCAATTGTCTGAGCCGCATTCCTTTATACTTCTTCCTGGAGGTGGAAAATTAACAATCTGCCTGACAAAAGGAATTGCATGAAAAAGAATGAGAAGAGTACTATGACATCCACCTCTAAGCTTATTTTTAGTACTTCATTAACTTTATTATTCTTTTTGGAATCTCAACCATTTCTGAAGATTTTTTAATTCATGGATCGTAAGTTTCAAGCTGCTGTAATTCTGGCTTCATTATAATTTGCCATATGTGGACATGTTCTCTATATTTAGCCTACAAATATAAAAACTTTACCATATTGGCAAAATGCTAGAATTCTTAAAACTTCAAATATAGTCAAAAACTGTTTAATTTCTAGCAGAAATAACAGGCACAGGAAACTGAGCATCCAAAATGGATCAGACAAGAATCTGGGCTTTCCCTTTCCTGAGCATCTAACCCAGGGGAAGCTTACATAACACTCGAAGAGCCTCAATCTTAGTTATCTAAGGAGCACATTTAAGCAGTTGTGAGTTTGAAGCAGATATAACTGGAATAGCAGTGAAGTTGTCCTTCCCCCTGCCCCACACTCACTTTCAGAGGGTGCAAGGAAAAGGAAAAGCCTGAAGAATGAGGACGCCATGCTCTTTTTAAAATCCAGGCCAGGTTTTCCTGCCCACCTTCTGGGTTTTTAAAGGAATCCCAGGGACAGAGACCGGAGAAAATTGGAATGGGAAATCCTTTCATTAATTGACTGATTTCTTCACAATCTTTCCCTAGGAATATCCTGCTGTTAGTCACTATATCTGGTGCTCTATTTATCTTTTTTCAAATGGCAAATAGTAGGAAGATCTTACATATTTTAAGGAGATGTCTAAACTATTACATGCTTAAAAATCTAGTCTCTGTCTTTTTTTAAAGAAAAATAGGTTTATTTTTACTGTGCTTAACTTGAAAGACTTAAAATTTATTCTTTTATTATTACTTTATATTGTTGATTGCTTGTTTGCAAGAAGTTAGCTTCTTTCCTTCAGAATCATTCTGATAAAGTGTGCTAAGGCAAATGTTTTAGGAATCTAAAGTTCTATGAATACATACTAAAAATAGTTCTGCATACACTAGAACACTGATTAGAATCACACATGTGAAATCATGTACACACATGCTCACATGCACACGCACGCGCGCACACACACACACACACACACACACACACACACAATTGCTAAGATGACAAGGAAGTGTATCAATAAACATGGCTGAGGTGACTTACCTGACGTGAAGTCTAGGCCCAGCACCCACTTTGGACACTCTTCTTCCTAGGTCTCCTGACACATGTCTGAACTCCCAGACTGACTATGCTGAGTTAATTTCCATCTGGACACAGTTCCAAGACTTGAGCTCCTATTTGGTTACCCATGATGTCATCTTTATGCCCATAATCAATTCAGGACCAAAGTTTTGCCAGGATGGAGACTCACTTTTATTTCTGTCAGTTTCTCTTGGAACTACTAGAATATCGCCCTGCATCTAAGATTTTGTTTCCTAATATCAGCTCCTGCCCTTTCAGCCAGGATAGTTGCACATTGCCTATCCCTAAACCCGTTGCTGCTAACACTGTCCTATAATTTACTGAGCATTGACTATGTACCAGAGGACATCATTGCCCCATAACTTATGACAGGTAGTGTACAGTATTGTGGCAAAGACCACTAACTCTGAAGGCAGGATAAATTTAGTTCCACCAATTATTAACTCTGTAATTTAGAGCAGGACACTTGATCCCACTATGCTTTAATTCTTATCTATAAACCAACAATAGTATTCAGAGTTTTGATGAAAATCAAATGAAGTAATAACTATAAATCATGTACATATGCTTAGCACTCGCAGAGTGATAGTTACAGTTATTGTATATTAAGTCCATGGCAGTTTAATGCCACAGATACTTTTATACCTACTTCACAAATGAAGAACATTAACCTTAGGGCCAGGTAATCTATTCATGACCAATAATAGAGTTAGAATTGAACCTAAGTTTGTCAGACTCCAAATTCATTCATTCAGCAAATTTCTTTTTCTCTGCCTAAGAGGTGCTGAGTGTATGGAGAGCACCCCCATAAACCTGTCTTTATCAGAGCTAGGTTGAGTCCCTCCCCTTGGAGTCTTCTTTATGCACTCTAGAATACAGATTGACAGCTACTTGCATGGAGTGTGAAATGCACCACTTTCTGGCCTCAAAACTTTCCCATATGTGATCCTCACATTCTTTTTTCTTCACTGCTCACTAAAAGGAGAGGACTCAAGATCCTAGAAGGTTCTGAGTAATAGGTTCAGAGCAGATTACCTGTTAGAGTTCCCTGTGGGACACAAATGTTCAGCTCTAGTGCTCTTACTGGATGTGGTCCTCAGCTGGGCTGCCTGAAAGAAAACTGTACTCCAACATTAAAAACCGAAGCAGATTCTGCAAACCCTGCAGGTGGATACCCTGCTGGTTTTAGCTGAACAGCAAGCTCCTAGATATCTAGGCATCCAAATGGTTCACCCACAGCCACTACACTCTGCCCATAAATGTCTTTTTTCTCCAGAAGTGGGCAAACCCCCTTAATTTTTTTCAAATCTTGTCATGAACATCAAATCTTCCAGTGAGATTTATATGATTCTCCAAATTCAGGTTAGGTGCTGCAGCAGGCAGACTAACTCTCCAAAAATGAGCATGTCCTACTCGGTACTGGGAGTACATTAAGTTACACAACAAAGAAGTTAAAATTACAGACAGCCTTAACACTGTTAATTGTATGGATTATGGCTCACTAGAGAAACAGACTTAGACTATATATATATATATATATTTTAGACTTTATACATATACTATACTATATATGCTATACATACTATATATGTATATATATACATATAAAGATTACAAGGTAATCTTACAATAGCTGTCTGCAAAGTCATAGTTGGGATGGAAGAATGTAAAAGGGCTGTCTGCTAGCTGGAGGAGAATGGGAAGATCAAGCCAAAGATCAAGGCTCTAGATCTCACTGCAGAGCTCTCCGCAAATCTATTATCAGGAAACCTAAGGGTCTGTGTCATAAACCTAAAGAATCTGGGCCAGAAGCCTGGAGACCAACCACCAGGCAATGGTGAAGACCGGGTATCCACCAAAGAAGCAAAAGCAAAATTTCCTTTTTCTTCCCCTTTTTATTCCATCCAAACAACAAACCTTTCGATGGGTGCCCCACACATCCAAGGTGAGTCTTCCTTCTTCGGTAAATCAGTTATCCAGACACACCCAGAGTTGTGCTAAACTACTCCCCTAGACATTGCTTATTCAAGTTGACACCACAATTAATTATAACTTTAACTGCCTGACTTTCATGAGGGGATATGATCCTGGATTATGTAGGTAGGTCTGATTTAATCAAAAGGGTTCTTTGAAATGGGTGAGAGAGGAAGGAAAGATTCTTTGCTGGCTTTAACAAAACATAGCTTTTATCAACCAAGGAATGTGGGAAACCTCTAGAAACTAAAAAATGCAAGAAAATAGATTCTTTCCTAAATCCTCCAAAAAGAAATTAATCCTTGCTAACACTCCAATTTTGAGCCCTGTGAGATTTATTTCATAATTCTTTCTTCCAGAACTATAAGAAGATTAATTTAAGGTGTTTTAAGCCACTGTATCGGTGGCAATTTTTTATAGTAGCAATACAAAATCAATACAGGTACCCATCATATGTTTCAAGCAACCGTTTTTCCAATAATCATAGCATATTTTTGTGCCTTTACTTAATAACTCACATAGCAGGTGCTTATTAAATGTTCTTTGAGTTATTTAAGCTTCCTGACTTCTAACCATGAATATATCATGTTGAATATTGACAAAATGATCCCCAAAATCACCTCTATCTCCACTTGTCTCTGGTTCACAGTCACATAGATCTTTAGCATTACCTACTTTTAGGACCAGTTTTGAATGCACATAGCTATAGAAGGAAAGAATAGATGATCCATTGTCTCTAGGCAATCCTTGTTGATGTGCTTGTTTGTTCACCATGACCAAAAAAAAAGGTCTTTGGTTAGTTTTAATGAATTATATGAAAGAGTTAGAATAGCCAAAATAAAAGATCATGTTTCCAAAAAATATTACATGGATCTCAAAATATTTGTCCTGCTCTCACGCTCTATTTGTTAGATGTGCCAAGTTCATGGTCTCCAACATCAAAGTATGAAATTATGAGCCAAGAAATTAGGAAAGTTTTATTGGAAATAAGGAGAAGGAAAATACTTCTTGGATTTCCAGGAGGAGTCCTGAGTATGTGGCCGATGAGGTTGTTTGTCAAGGATAATTGATACTGCAAAATCACAACACGGGTACAACATGGATCAAACTGTAATACTCCTAAAGGATTATAAATATATCCACTCATCTAATATTCATCCAATAAATTGCATAGAAAAAGTTTATGGAAAGACAAAAAGAATTTTTGGAAAGGGAAGGGAAGAGGGGTCCAGATGTTCTGGTCACTTACCTGCCTGTGTGTGTCAGACTGGGCCCACTGGACCAGATTCTGCTAATGACAATATAATCCCAAGTTGCTGTTTATCTCGAGGGTGACATATAGGCCTTGCTACTGCTTCTCTGTCCTGAGACCTGGTGTTCTTCATAACTGCTTCCAGCCACAATTCTAATGTCTGTTTTTTGTGCTGACTTTCTTGAGGAACTGCTCACTCACTGAATATATATTAAATTTCTAACTAACTTAGCTGTCTGTAATGATGAAGAATGAAATATCTTTAATTGAATTATTCAGATCCCTGAACCATACTCACCTGAAGGCTGTGCCACCCTGATCATCTAAGACAAACAAGCCAGTAAACTGCTTTACCTTATGCAAATTTGAGTTGTATTTCTGCTATGTGAAAACCAAAAATTCTTGACTAACAAGAAATCATCACAGTCTTGCAGATCCATAAATTTAAAACTCAGGTCTTGGAAATGTCCAGACTTAAAGGGACCAAACTGCATTAACCCAATTTAAAAGATGTATAAAAGAAAACTAATTCAATAGGAATTTTTTTGAAATGCTATTAACACTTTCCATCTAAGGCACCTACTGTTTTGAATATGATAACCTGGAAAGCCAAATCAGCAAACCAAAGGTTACTTCAAGTTGAAGGTAGAACAGAGAGAAGTGGCTAATTTGGACTTATGTTCTCTGAACCAAGTCTCACGATCCACATTGCTGCCCAAGAGAACACACCTGTGTTTGAATCTACTAATTCAGCACAGTTCTTCTCTGGACAATGTTATGTAATCATCAGACTTTCTTTTTATACCTCAGACTGTCTATTCCTTGTCTGTTAACAAAACCTAATCAATTTTTTTATACTTCCTTGAAACATTCCAATTCTGTTTCCTAAATTGCAATCAACTTCTCTTTCTGCCTTCATAATCTATGATCTGATCACCATGGTTGACTTGACAGCTGTTTTAATACTTTCCTGATACACATTTTTAGAAAATTTCTTGGTTTACATTCACAGGTAGCCAATCCCATCTCATCATGTTGATTTTGGGGGGTTTAGCATAAATATCGCCTGTAAGTGGAAGGCTAATGAGGACTTGAGGAGTAGCTATGTATTTGAGCTGTCAGACTTCCAAATATTTGAGGTTGTAGTTTTTAAACTGAGAGTAAAACTTGTAACAGCATAATGATACAATAGATCTTAAGTACATAACTCAGCTCATTTAAACAATCATATTTGGGTAACCAATATCTAAATAAGATCCAGAACATTTCTATAACCTCAGGAAGTTCATATAGGGACACTTTAATATCCCAAGTTTCATAGACTTTCAAACAATATTAGTCAATTTTTCCATAGGCATTGATCAAGAAAATACAAGGTATGTATAAAGTAGTTTTTCAATCATACTCATACATTATGTTTTACATGTTCACTATATTTGTTTTTATTGTCATATTTTATTGAAATATTTGAAAAAAGCACTGTTTACCTACATTTGAAATATATCTGGTGAATATATATCTGAAATATATCTGGTGAATATATCCGGTGAATATATAATGCTTATGCCCACAATAATTCAAACGCCTTTAGAAAGAACCTTCCAAACATTTTGCCAAGGTTCTATGTCGCATGTTTAATGTACTGTTCTACAGTCCATATGTACCACTATGAGCATGTGGGTGAAAGTTGAAAAGCATAAAGCAAAGTGCCAAAAAGATTCCTAATAGCATTGTGACCACTGACATAAAGTCAGGGGAATAAAAGTCCAAATCTACTTTTAATGAATTGGGTAAATACAGGCAATTAATCCTCTTTGAATTTTAGATCGGTCTTTCTTTAATTTGGAATGATGACTTAAGAGAACTTTCATGAGGATAAAATGAGAGAACATAAAAGAACCTTGAAAATGCCACTTTAAGTCTTATTGATACTTAACTAGTGAACATAGTATTTGAATGTATATATTTTACAAAATATTCATTTTGTCATTCTTTTAGCTGGCAAGTTACATGCTCACTTACATGATTAAGATATTTTAAAACAGCGTAAAAACTCCTACTATAAGGTAAGGCTAGTGGAGTGTTATCCCAATCAGAACAGATAATCATATTAGACTTTCGGAACCTCATCCAGGTAATCTGAGAATAAGACCATAATCTTAGAACTGAGCTTTATTACTGAGTTATATTTGAATTTTATGAAAGGAAAATAGACCAACAGTGGTAAGAGATTTACCCAAGTCAACACAAATGATTGCAATAGAATGAGAACTCGAGTCCAGCTGTGACCCCTGTGTTAGTGCTTTTTGCTGCTACTGATTAATAAATAAACCATTTGAAAGGTATGTTTTACTAAAGCATTTTTCACTGTATTACTGGATATAATCAAAACTAAAACTCTTGAGGAGTTTCTTTATATAAAGAAAAGTAAGGCAATATGTTTGTAAAAAATTGCTTTTCTGGCAGTTTCTATTCTCCTGGTATTTCTGTCTGAGGAGTATTTTAATCCTTCAAGAGACTAAAACATTTTTTCTCTTTGCATCTTTATAATTCACTTGCATGATAGAGTTTGTCTAGGGCTGATCGGGCAGCTAACAGCATTTGCAAAATATTCTAACTTCATAAACTCTGCCACTGCCATTCTTCAACTATAAGTGGCCCTTTAGCATTTCAGCTATGCTCTACCCCTGATGTGCAGGAGTTTAGCAACCACATAACACCATGGAACCCCAAGGGAAAATTTTTTTTTTACAGGACTTTTAATTTTATTTAAAGAGAAAAAAAACAGAATAAAGGGTAGCAACAATACAGAATTCCAAGGAAAAAAGGAAAAGAACAACAACAAAAAAGCCTAAGAAATTATTACTTGACAAATTACATACTCACTTCTTGGAAATAGTTGTTCAAATTACAAAGTTAAAACATGTAAAGTAGACATTCAAACAGTGAGACTGTTAACAGTTCTGCTCCACGATCTGATAAAAACAGCAATATGGTCATCCATCTTACCTACTCAAATATACATGCAATTATATCAAAAGGGTAGAATTAAACACAACAAAACAGAACAAAGTGGATCACAAGAAAGCAATGTAAGAGACATAAATTTCAAAACTAGACAATCGGAGATATTCACTCGCTATCATATTGATTCTTGTTTTCTTCCAAATAGTTGTCCATATTGTCACATACAGGGAATTTACATGAAACAACATAGTATGGAATTGATCTTAGCAGGACGAGGAGGGCATTTCAGGTCTTCAAGGCCAGACAATAGGGAAGCCGAATACAGAAATGATAGATATACATGTAGAGACTCATGAATGTGTAGAGCTTATAAACAGTTTACGAGAACCAACTATATAACACATGTTGAAATGAACAACTACTTTGAAGAAAAAGAGACACTACAGTACCCAGTGCTGATTCCATAATGTCATGATGTGTAATCCAGCAAAACTATCACTTTTTGTTCAAAGTGATTTTAGCTTGCTTTGTCTTATTTAAGTTCAACACACATGAAGGTATAGACAGCTGTTTTGAGGAGAATGAGAGACACTATGACACCCAAGGGAAAATATTAAACTCCCTGATTTCAGAGTAATTGGAGTCAAATAACTGTTGAAAGAACATGCCCAGTTAAGTCATAAAACCCCATGAGTGGTTTCCTAAGGAGCAGGAAGTTTGGTTCTCTGTGTCTTCAGAGTCACAGTGACAGCAACAAGAGAGGCCAGAAACAGAATCCAACTTTATACTTCTAGTATTGAATCCATCTCTAACCCCAAGACTTGATGCAAAGGCAGCACAGTTGGTAATTAAGATAAGAATGATCCACTATCATTTGATACTCTGTAATAGTTGTCAAAGGCCAATAGAAAGTTCTCAAGGCTCCCTAGGTGAATCAAATGTACTTTTTATTAACCTTAAGAACATGAACTACGTTTCCAGTAACGTGGGAGAGAATATGCCTGACAAACCCCGTTACTATCAATAGCTGCAAGTTCAATGTCACTCATAATCACTCTTTTTGAAACCAAGATAATTAATAATAAAACTTACTAAAGCCATCTCTACAGTACATTTCTATCCATGCTGTCAATATGCCTGCAAATTACATCTAATGAAAACTACAACTTTTAAATTTAAATAAGCTATGAGTAAGAAATTAAATTTTGAGTCACTCATTCTGTAAGTAAATTCTATCAAATAAAGTAGTTTCCATTTATTAAGCACTTGTTTGTCAGACAAAATATTTATTTATTTTTAGTTCATTATTCTCCACTGAAATCTGCATGGTTGATTTTATTAACAGCTTGAAGCTGAGGAAACGGGTTCAAAAAGACTAAATAAAATTCCAAACAGTTTCTAAACTGGCAAGTACATAAGACCTAGGTATGGCTGATCACAAGACACACCTTCTTTCAACAGAATTTGAGTATATGGTTCTGTATCAATCACTCATCTTTTCAAAGGCTACCTTAGGTCCTGCCATTTCCTTGTAATATCCTGGAGCATTCATGGATTTCAGAGTGAGACAGACCTTCATGATGGCAGTTGATCGGACTGAAGTCACATTACCACCAAGGGAAAGGCTAAATAATCTGTCTGAATCCAAAACCTATACTCCTCACCACTACAGGGAGATCTTTAGGCCCAGTAAAGAAACATGGGATCATATCAGAGGTTCACTATCTTTTTAATGAAATAAAAGAAAAAAAGTATAGAACACATTAAAATAGTAAATATCAATGTGCTTCACACAATAAAGGTAAATATACTGTGAACATTTTGTTTTAGAGAGGTGTATGTGTACTAGATCATTTTTAGCACAAATTATGAAAAATAATTCACATGCTCTGCATTACATAGACAAGAGTTTCTCCCAGATGGATCATTCTAAATGTTATTTCATACTGCTGTATCCTTAATAATACGATTTTCCTTCTTAGTTGCACTTGATCACATTTAGTTTGACTATCATTTCTTGGTCCATTCTAATACTTAGTGACAGTAACTCTAACAACTTCATTCATTTATTTTGAAAATTATTTGTTAAGCATTTACTATGTGTCAAGTCTTAAAATAGCCACAAAGAACAAAATTATACATGAGAGACATAGTTATTGTCTTAATGAGTTTACAATATAAAGGAGAAACTAAGTCGAATTAATTCACATGTAGCATAAAAATTTTCATGATGAAAAGCCATTTAAAGGTGGACCTGAAGGCTCAGAAAGAAGATAGATAAGTATTCTGGGTAGGAGAAAATGTAAAAAGCCCTGGAAATGATAGAAAAAAATGACCCTCATAATGGAGTGTGGGACATAAGGGAGTTTGAGAGGGGCTAGAATGTCTAAGGCACGGGCTAATGTCAAGTTGGCAGTAGAAAAGATGTCACAACTAACTTTGAAAATTGCTGCAGATGTTCCCAGCCAAACACTCACCCCAGTCCCATCAGTCTTTATTTATCTTCTCCTGGTCTATTACCCTTGAATGGCCTGAAACCAATAACATAAGAAATGACCTTGCCTTGTTCTCTCCCTCACCATCCCTAACTTTTGGGGTCCTCAAGAATTCATGAGCTAAAAGAACAAGTATTACACCCTCCTCCTTTCTATCTTCTCTGGGCTGGCCTCTGGAATGACATAGAACTTTACACTTGGCTCTGACCAGGTTGCTGTCCTGTGACCACTGTCACCTTCAGTTTCTTCACTTGGAAAATGAGACTAAAAGATCTAGTCTCAGAGACTCTGACCAAGTACTGTAACATATGCAAACTATTTGGCTCACAGAAAGTGCTCAGTATGCTCAAAAGGTTATTATAAAAAAATCTTACTGGAAGCTTCTACATATGCTGGGGGGGTCAGTATTATATAGTCTTTAATTTCAAAATTTTTCTTATGCCTATGCAAAGATTACTGAAGAACAATTACTTTATTTGGTTATATGTTAACAGCACAAAGAAACACAAAATCAAGGATTTCTCAAGTCAAATTATTCTAAGGGAGTTAGTTTAATATTTATAAATAGGTTGGAATATTGCTATTCTTATATTATCCTTATATACAAATCCTCCCACTTGCTTCTTTTTCTAGGATGTTAAAATAATGCATGATGAAGTTTTCCCCAGTACTGGTGAGACTGAAGTAATTTCTTACATGACGTATCACAAACAAATCTAGAAATGTGTTCAGCTGCTTGGATGCATATTCAAATTTCTCATGCAATGGATTTAGACAAATAGCATGACCAAGTTGAAGAATCAGTGATTTAAAATGACTCTTTTATGTTGCATATACTGAAATATTAATAAAGTAGAAAATCAAAATGAAAGCAATTTAGGGATTCTCATGTCCTCTGATTACAGGCTCACTTCTGTGTGTCCAATTTCAGACAAATAAGAGACAATGGAAAGGAACACAGCAGGGGGAATAAGAATGGCAAAAGAACTAGAAAACAGGAATAGCACCAAAATCAAAGGGTCAGCGTCAAAATATCCTATCTCCATAAAACAACACTATTATAGTCCTTCCTCCTAGCAGAATCCCCAGCTGAGCAACTGGGCTGCTCTATCAAAAACTGGCAAGCTTTGTGTACTGCAGTGCATCGTTCACTGTTCACTGCCACTTGGAAAGAAAGCTTCAGTTTGCATTTTGGAACACTCAGGCTTGAGATGTCTTTTTGGTGCTGTCTGAGAGCCAAGTTCCCCTGGAAGACTACAAGGTCTCTTCTTCTCCCCACCTCTCTTGGACCTGCAGTAAAAAGTCCCTCTGCTCCTCACAGAGAGGGAGCATAGCGGACTGGCACAGAGTATAGACATGGCAGGGTGGAGCTCCCTTGCAGCTGGAATGTGCAAAAATGGTAAATTGCACTGAAGGTTTAAAAAAAGGGCAACTCTGTATTAATGGGGGTCTCATGATGCGAAGTGACAGTAGCCTAAATCAAAAATATAAGCAGCAAAGGAGACTTGATTTTCTAAAAATCTAAATCACTAATACTCAAATCAAATGTTCAAATGGTTTTGGAGATTCTCTATCTCTCTGTCTCTCTCTTTGTCTGCCTTTCTCTCTCTCCCTCCTTCCCTTCCTCCCTCTCTCTCTCTCTCTTCCTCAGTCCCTTTCTTCTGCCCCTAGCTGTCCTGTGTTGCTTTATTCTTGCACAAGCTCTCCCCAGTGATAGCAAAATGACCTGAAGTAGCACCAGCTTTTAACTAGTTTAAAAATCTCATCTGAGGAAGTTTGCCTCCTTATCATTAATTCCACTAGCAATCTTGGGACCAGTCCTGGACTATGTGCCCTGCCATAGATATGGGCAATTTTCTGAAGGAAAATAAAGATTCTATTATCAGAAAAAGGGGGGATGGATTTTGGACAGGTGAAATCCAGCAAACTCACTTACTTGCTCTTTGGGTGAACCTTTTGATCAGCAACTAGAAGCAAAATTCCCACAATTGGAGAGAGAGCTCGTCATTTATCCCTTTGCACATGGACTCATAATCTATTATTTCTCCTCAGGAAAATGTGAAAGACATTAAGATATACTAAGGCACCGGAATGCTATGCTATTTTGAAGCTTAGACAGAATATCAGTAGCAATGATAAGTTCTTCCTGTGAGTTTGCTGACATGGGGTACTTTAACACCCATGCTAAATCAGGCAGCAGCCTTCAGTAGCTCCAAGGTAAAGCAAGCAAGGATGTGTCAGCTAATTTCCCTACAGACACTGATAGCTTTAGTTGGAGACTTCTTCCCTTTTTTAAATGGTGCCTTTGTATTTCTGATTTCTATTACGTTTCTTCTTATTTTGCTAGTTCCATGGGAGCCATTTAGATTAGTGATTCCCAACTGTTTAAAAATGAGAATTCCTTTTTTACATGAGTTTATAAGTACCTTGTGACAGTAGTTGAATCTCTATGAAAATATATACTGTCTATACATTTAATTATATTAGTGTAAATAAAACAATTTGTATCATATTGATTACAATCTCTACTCCCATGTGTAAGATGAAAGCTACATGTATGTGTAAGATATATTATTTATTTAACTTTCATAGGAATCTGCAGATCTCTTATAATAATTCCATAAACTGCTTCTGTAGCAGAATCAAGAAATTATGCAGGAGCCTTAGAATGATGTTTTGTAGGCTGTGGTGTTTGTTTGAACCTAGTACAGGGCTCCTAGGTCAGCACCCTATGTTCAGGCTGCCCTTCCCCTCTCAGTTTCTATGTCCTTTATATAAATAACTCAAACTCTAATCTCAATAGAAAGAGAACCACTCAGCAGCCAAGGGAGTTGGCATGAGACTCACCACCAAGATGGTGACATAACTCAGCTTCCAGACACTGAAAGTGAAAGTTACTGACTCAGGGCACATACTCCTGGCTGAAAGCATCTGCCAAAAAGAGAAAAGTGGGAAATGTTGATTTAAGACTTATTTTCTAAGGAATAATGATGAACGTCATTAGAGACATAGCACTTCACTTTCAGTCAGGGTTAACAATAACAAGGAAACATTTATGCCAAAAGGAAATTTTATTTTCAAAAGTAGAAATGTAATCCAAAAATCTTACTGAGGTGGCATATTGTACAGTGAAACTGGCAGACTGGGTTGGTCCATGCTCCCTAAACCACACTTACCACTGCCATGTGCTCATGAACTCTTAATCCCCCTCCTTCTAAAACTTTCTTCCAGTTTCCCAGCTGAGGCAGAGTGGAGATGAATGACCCAATCAGAAGTAACAAACTCAAAATTTTAACCTGGGATTGTAGAATTCCTGCTGATCTTTTGGGCAGAGAATAGTAAATAAATTTAAAATATTAAAAGAAACTTTAAATTTTGAATTTCTCTCCCAAGTCACAAGCATTTGTAATGGGACATTTCAGTACTAATTTATAGATAAGTGTCTAACATTTGTTAGTCACTACTGTTAAGATAGATCTAGATCCAAAATGATACAGTTAGCTCAAAAAATGATGGATTTAAATTGCATTTCTTATATTCAAACAGCATCATTGTTTCAATAATTGTTTTAACTTCAGTGGAATGTCAGCAATTGAGAAATGCTATGGAGTTTATAATGATTAAAAATGTGATGCAGTGGTATTTCGGTTCATGAACTTAATTTGTTCTATGACTTTGGAAAAGATGGCCACCACACGTGTGGTCATGTTTGTCACCTGATACAAGATCCATAAACAAAAACAAGATTTTGCAAATGCTTCTGTTTGCAAAAAAAAAAATGTTTGCAAACAAAAGTGTTCACTAACCAAGGTGCCACTGTGTTTGCAGGGAGTCTGCAGCTCAGAAGCTAGTGCTGCTCTTAACCTGCCATATGACTTTGGGTAAGTTACTCAGTCATTCTAAACTACTATCTCCTTATTTTTATGGTGATATCTATCAGAAATTTGTAAGATAAGCTAGAATTATCGTGTCATACTTAGATAAAAATACTCAACAAAATGAATGCACTTGTGAATTACTAATAAATGTTAGCCCTTACTGTAGATTGTGATAGGATCAAATACTGATCAAATATTGGTTTGAGATTGCTGCTCCCACTCCAGCTAAGAGAGAACTTTGTATTTACCTCTGAGTCTTCAATTGCTCTTACTCATCTTCTAAGAGAATTTTACCAAACTAGTTCCTAACCTTCTTTTAAAAGCTAGAACCACATTACACAGTAAAGGACATGAGAAAGTAAAGCAAAACAAAAGAGGCTGAGTAGAAACTGAAAACTGAAGAGCTAACGGCGTGGGTGAAAGATGAAAGGTCATATGGGCGACATGTTATGTGAGAAAAGCATTTTAAAATTTGCATGTGAATGTTTCTGGAGTGGCTTTGGAGCCTGAGAAATTGGGAGGGAACCAAAAGGAGTTTGAATGATGCTTTATCACGGATTAAAAATTGCATTGACTTTGATGATCGTTAAGAGATAAAGCTTAGGTTTCAGTTGTCACCCTTGTGACTTTGGTCCAGAGCTTTTCATGCATCATCCTGTTGAAATTGAATCAGTCATGTGGGGCCCACATTTGTCCTTGGTTTGTCTAGCCACACTTCCCAAATTTCCAGGTACCTCTCTGCTATAGCAGACTTGCTCTGTGGGGTTGCTCCTCCTCTTCCTTCTGGATCCCATATTTATTGGGTAAAGTTCACTTGGACAAGCAGAAACCAGTCACTATTCTTCCACCTTAACACCAAACTATTTGTCTGCAACGCCTCATACACTACCTTGGGCAAAGGAATATACAGTAATCAACGGTACCGGTGTCGACACTTGGTCTTTACTGCCAGATCCTAAGCCTAGCCCCAGCCAAGCTCGGGAATGTGACAGAGAAGGCAGAATATTACAATCATTCTGTGGACAAAAGATTCTTTCTGTGACAGTGAAGTGCTAAAGCAATTACTGGTACCATAGTGCTGGTGTTAACTTCCAAAAGATACGGTCATGATTTCTCCTTGGAAACAAGCATCACAACTCTTCCTATTGACCTGCTCTATGTGATTTCACTGTTTTTCTCAGGACAAAAAACTTGTGTTAAAAGACTGTAGATACTGCAGACCTTAAACTCATGTAGTGATTGACAGAGTACCCGGGAGAATAGATCACTGTCAAATATATGAGATACACAATTGAGTAGGCAACACCATTCAGACACATCAAATCTTGCATTTATCCCTTCTCTGACAATCCTTCAGTTATTAGATGTAAGACAGGTTAGTACCTCAACATCTAAGTCACTCTTGTTTAAATCAACTAACTTCATCACATTCAGATATTTAAACAGTTTCAACTAGTGAACAATTTAATCCTCACCAACACACTTTGTTTTCACTTAGCAGCCTCACTAGTGGCCTACTAAAATCAAAGTTAGGGGGGTACTGGGAAGTTTTCTGTGCTATCTCAGAGCACATGTATTTTCTACAAAACAACAAAATGATTTGATGTCGTTATATAGTGAGGTTTGGGGACTTTACCTTTCCATATAAAATATGCAACTAAAACAACCTCAAACACCCTGTTCGACACAGAGAATGCCAAGCATTCACTGTATTTTCCAAACAAATACATTCTACACAGGCTGCTAACACCAAGGACTTTATGTTTGTTATAAATAAGTCAGTGGATAAGCATAAAACATTTCTTGGCAGTAACTAAATCAAGAAGATCAGCGATGGTCAGCCTAAGCCAGCTATAAATTTTAATAGCAATTTTGTAATGAAGCAGGGAATGGAGCTTATCAGCATTTTGTCTTTCAGGGTCAAATGAAAGAAAGCTAGAGAGAAATAAGGAAAAAACTCTAGAGTACCTGGAGTTAAGGTAAGCAAGAAAGAAAAGAATGAGTAAAAGAGGGGGCAGAAGTAGAAGCTGACCAAAAGATAAATAGCTAGATACTTGTAAAGCTGTTAGCTGAAGGGCAGAAAGTCTCAGTTTGATGATGTCCTTAAGAAAAGCCTACAGAAAAATTTTTGCACCAATATGACCTTTGCAGACATGACAAATGGATCACAGGTCTTGGAATTTGTGCTAAAATATAGAGAAAAAAAATCAGAAGACAGATAAGAAATAGACGCTACAAACAGCAGAGAAAGGAGAATTCATGCCCCAAAGACAATAATCAGGGCTGGGTCAGGATTATAGTGACCTATGTTTCTTTGCCCAATCTTGACTGCCATGGGACCTCCTCTGGTTACTGGGTTGAATATATTGTTGGAAATGAGAGTCCTTTGCCAGCTTGTGGAGAAAAGGTGATATTTTCTGAGAGACTATGAAAATTTGGTCCAATTCAATAAGAAGCTGAACAAGCCAAAGCGAAATGAAAGCCTGACGATCCAAATTAAATTAGACACTTTATTAACCTGAGTAGGTGTCATTGGCCAACTCTTAAGTCTTGAATGGTCGTGTGTTTTTAAGAAAGTGAAGTAGCAGGGGGACATATGGTGTGAGAATCTCCCCATCAGCTGCAGCTTCGTAGGCAAGGCCAGGTGGATGACAACCTTGACAAAGGAAAGAAACAGGTAAGAGGACTGACAAATACGAGGGCAGGTTAGTGAGGAATCCATAACGCAAGAACTCGGGTTAAATCAGCAAGTAATTAGCATCTATATGGCAAGAACTCTGCTGGGCATTAGGCACTGTTATCCTATTGACCCAACATTTGTGACAAAACTGAGCTCTGTTTCTCAAGACGCCCTCACAGCTTTTACTCAGCCCACATGACTGTTTCTCACAGCTGGCTTTTCTGTACGTGAGCCATTTTGCTTTATTGTGTAAGATCTGGTCACTTTCATTGTCTCAAAAAAAAAATGGACACGGAAACTTTGTCTTTTCTAAAAGAATTTTTTAACACACAAATTCTCTGTTGCTTTTGTATTTCCTATGATATCAGTGAGAAAAACCTTCATCCGAGTATAATTTTTATTTAGTTATCCATAAAATACATAAAATTTGTTTATTAGAGACAAAAAGAGATCCAAATAATATTTAACTGCAGTGTTTTGAGCTTTAACTTTGGAGCCCAAAGTTAAACCAGTAACATAGCTGGATAGGAATAGGGTACTAGACACAAGGAGCTACCATTTTTCCAGACTTCTAAAGGAAAAAGAAGTGTTCAGAACCCTTCTGAAAGTTATTAATGATCACAAGTAAGACAAAATTTGGTGAAACTAAAAAAAAATCAGTCTTCATTATTTGGCACCTGAACACAAAAAGAAAGCAAAGACATGAAAAGAAAGGACTAAATAAAGAGACAGACAATTCAAGTAATCTATTGTAATGAACAGCAATCAACTTCCATAAAGAAAATATCACCAAGATATAATTTGAAAGTAAGAATACCCCATGTAAGAATTCTAATTTCAATGTTTAGGTGCTTGAATCTACACTCTCATTTTTAATATGAGTTCTATGGAAAAATTTATAAGCATTTTATTTTGTGAATCAGACCTCAAGCCAGCCACATTTTTCTGGTTTAGATTTTTTCCTACACTAAATCTGTATAAAATTTTTTAAAAAAGAGAGAATCATTTTAAGGGGGGGACCTGGAAGCCTTAAATTCATGCTCAAACTAGCTGCCAACAGATATATCAAAGTGAGTTTTTGGTAAAGGTTAACCAGATGGTCAGACCTTCAGAAGTGATGCTCTTAGACCAGTTGCCTAACGCTGGGCCAGTTTCAACAGCACAAAACCTTAAAAGGGCCCTGTGGCTGGTTTAGTGCTCTTCTATCACCATCTTAAAATTCTAACTAATTTTTTAACAAGAGATTGCACATTCTTATTTTACACCCATCCTGTAAAACATGTATAAATGGTGATGTTTTAACAGTGCCAAGCCTCTGCCTCTCTCTCTGTAAAATCAGTACTGGAATATCCCAGTATCCTTTCAGCTCCAGGATGTGATGAGATAAATGCTTTAGGATTTAGGACCATAAAGCTGCAGCTTTCAGGACTTCATTTCTCAGACCTATTTCCGTCCTTACATTGTCCACTATGCCCTACTGATAGAAACCAAAAAACCAAGCATGCTAGGGATCATTTAGCTCCCTTTTTCTTCTCTCAAGACCAATCTGTCTTTATAGCACCCCTCACTAGCCGCCTATTGCTACAAGAATGCTGCAAATAAGACCATCCAAACCTAAGACGTTTAAAGCATCATCCTTTATTTTTTGTTCAAAATCTATGGTTGCTCATTCTGCTGATCTTAGGCCTGGCTGAGCACTTCTCTGGTCTCAGATGGGTCAGTTGTAAGGGCCCACAACATTGTGAGATATTTTGGATGGCCTCAGCTCGCTTGTCTCAGTCCTCTTCCCATGGTCTTTGTCTTTCCAATGGTCTGGTCCTAGCTCACAGAAGTAAGCAACAAGTTTAGGAGCAGAAGCAAGCAAAGCTTTTGAGGTGTAGGTATGGGATCCACATAGTGTCACCACTGTACTCCACCATCCAAAGCAAATCATAAAGCCAGCTCGGATTTGGGAGTGCAAAGAGTAGGCCTTGATGGGAAGTCTTGACTAGCTTTCCTGATGGCAGGAGCTACATATCACATCTGATGGTTCCTAAATACAAAGAGGAAAAGAGTAGGAACAATACATTGCCCACACTCCCATTAACCAAACCTTCTACTCACTATATATCACCAACACACTGCAGTGTGATCCTAAGCAAATTACTCAGCTTTCCTCCTATTGCATCATCTGAACAAATGTGGCTTCCAGTCAGATTAGTACTAAAGCTCTTGTTCCAACATCTCCATAGCCTGCAGATCTCTTAGTTCTTACTTTTGCCTATTCTCCAACCTCCTTCTCTGGGCTAGATCCCTCTCTCTACCTCCTGAATACTACAGCATTACATCTAAGGATCAAAGTGTCTGATTTGACCTACTTTGATCTTTACAGCTTCAATAGACACTAAAAGCATAACTCCAAAAGCAAGAGTTTGGAATCCTTAGAATTTCTGTTTCTCTCAGCCATGTCAACGACCTGCTTGCCACACTCAAAAGGACAGCAAATAGTGAATCACCAAGATCCCGTATCTGAAGCTTTGTTGCTCCCTTCTCTCTATACAGCAGAACACTGTTTTATATGAATGATCTCTGAGCTGTTCTCACCCCCCACTAGACTGCGTCAAGCACTCACCATTCAAGCCAAAGCATACTGGTGCAGCTCACTGCAGACCTCTGAGCAGGAGCAACATTCTCTCCAATAAAGGAAAGGAACAGTGTTCTTGCTGAAGCCTGCAAGGTCCTGTCAGCTTTATGCATGCTGATTTACATACTTATTAAAAGGCATTACCATATCATTTTATTGCAAAATTAAAGTCAATACTTGGCCACGCTGGACAATTTTAATTTATCAAAGTAACTAGAAAGTCATCTAATTTTTTCCATTGGTAGATGTCCCTTTGATCTTTACAACTCACAATACAGATTTTTTTTTCCAGCAAGCTCATTGATGAGACTATGTATGAATCCAGATCTTGTTTTGAAATTTTTCCCCAAAAAACATCATTAAAATGTAGTATATATTCCTACAAGGGTATGCAATGTTGAGGACCAGCAAATGCACCGCAGAGATAGATAGACATGTTGTATGTGCTTTGCCAGACACATGCAGAGGCTGCCTTTGCTGCTGGTTCAGGGAATGAGAGCTAAATTTGGCTTATATCATTGTGCTTTTAACTGAAAACTGCTTCTTAGGCTGCCAGATATGCCTTTTGTTTTGTGCATCCATTTGTGTTTCACAGTCTCCAAAATAAACCTGTCTCTTCAAATCAGGAAATCTTCCACTAAGCAAAAAAGAAAAAAAAAAAAAAAAAGAGGCGTGATGATACAGGACCAGCCAATCTATCTCTCATTTACTGAGATGTCCATTTTCTCTTCAGTAGTTTTTGTCATTTTTCCTGCATGTGTCCCTGTCAGCCTTAGGGTAGAACAACACAGTAGGTTCTTTCATCCGTAGGGTAGCCTCTAAAGATCATTGAGGTTTGATCTTTGGTCACCTTACATCTCTTTCAGATAGTGAGTGCTTTTCTCTAAGAATTCCAATACTGTATGAATCTAGTGCTTTGTACATGTGTTTTCAGTACTTAAACGGGAAAAGAGAGCCTCTGAATCTCCTAGATCAGGATGAGTAGGGAGAATTGGGGGGGGGGATATAGCTCACGTATCAGTTTGATCCATATTTGCAGAAGTCCTTTTATTTTCACTCCTTACTTATAAACTGTCATGCAAAATTAAAAAAAAACATTGGAAGAGTTGAAACATAGATCACATGTTGGAGTAGAGGAAAGGGATGGTTCCAAATTGGGTGAAATATAGCAAAATAGGGTCAGTAGTTTAATAATATAGTCATTTACAGAGTAAATGATTAAGACCAAGGATACACCATTCAGCTCTGGGACCTTATAAGCTGCCTCTGGGCTTCCTTTCACAGTCACCTTAACTTTCAGTGTATGGCATCAAAGTCTAGGCACAGCACAAGACTCCCACAGCCTGGCCCAGGGACACAATCCATCAATTTCTTCCTCCGCTCTTCTACCCAGAGTCTTTGTTTTGGTCATACCACAAGACTTACAGCAACTTTAAAGATGCTATTAAATGCCCTAGATGTCTTCCACATCACCTGTCTTCCTCCTCTCTTCCCCACACTTTCAATTTCCAAGACAACTTACTCATCACAGAAACTCTTATCTTTTCTTCAAAAATCAATCTTAACACCTCTGGGCTCAGACAGAACCCTGAGAGTATTTTTACCAATCACTGCTCTGCATTATAACCTTTACTTTACTTGTCTGTTCTCTTTTGGAAGGAAAAGCTGCATGATAATCATTGTTTACTCCTGGTGTGCTGCCAAATGCATGGCACGAGACAGACTCATACCATAAATGAACCAAAGAGATCCAAAGACTATTAGAAATGTAGAATCTTAGATTCTACCTCAAATACATCAACCAGAAGCTGCATTCTACAACACTCTCCCAGGGGATTTGATTATACTTTGTGGTTTGAGAAGCAATAATTCGACTTACTCTGATTTCCCACTTCTGTAAACACCTGGAGAATTGATTGCCCAAAGCTCTGGGTTTGGTAATTATTCATGTGCCTTTGTTGCACTGTATTTACTTGACATGGTGAATTTGTAATTGCATATGCCTACATATTCTCATTCTTGCCTTCACACCTAGAAGACCACACAGCTACTCTTTTGGAATTCCCTTCTGTCCCCAAAGTACATTCTGAATAGGTGCTTGGTATAATTTATGCAAAAAGCTAAAAAAAAAAGACTCAGAAAGAACCAGGTTTATAAAAGTGTATCATGCACATCTCTGCAACAGAAGAGCTAATGTCAAATTAAATCTGAGGTGAGGGCTGGGGATATAGATCAGTGGCACAGCATCCACCTGGCAAGTGCAAGGTCATGAGTTCGATTCCCAGTAGTAAATATAAAGATCTGAGGCTGTGGGGAAGAAGATGAAGGTGAATGATCTTGCCATTAGTAAGAATATAATCAAACATGAATTTTGTAAACATACTCATAGCTTTCCCAAAACTTGCCCTTACCTTATACTCCTGCCCTTAAAGGGACACTTGGAACTCCATGTGAACCAGATTTCTTGATTCCCGTTATATATTTAATCTTTCTTTAATTTTGGTATGCCTAGAGATTTAGTACTTTTAGTTACTGGACTCAACAACTCATATTCTTCATTTGGGCATGTTAGGAAATTCTGGTTTATTTCATTTCCTCCATATTCCTTGAGCTGTTTCTAGTAATACATTTTACCCTGTTGTGATCTAATCCAACAGTAAAAAAGCAACAAGAGTCTAAGGTCTCACGATGTTACACTCCCCATGCAGTCTGTGGGATAAGCAACAAGACCTAGTTTTCCAGTGGAAGACAACCAGGAAATTTCTGATTGTAAATTTCTTTCTCTCTAATATATATATATAAAGAATACCTGCATTCCGTATTAGTAGAGGGAATTAAATTGTAATGTCACCAAGCCACATTCTCAAGGCCAGGATTTCAGCACTGCAGCTCAGTGATCGCATTTTCTCAAAGACACAGGAGGATAGCTTATATGTGCCCAGTCTGGAAAACCTCTGCCTAGTGCCCTTGCCTGCGGAGTGATATCCTTTGCTCCTAGCACCAGACATGCATTCCCTGAAGACAGGACAGAATCAGAAGGACCTGTAGACTGGGTTGCAGGTTCACATAAGTTTGGCTCTGTGACATTATCTTACTATCTTAAATAATATTTGATAATTCTATTTAAACGACTTCTTGTTAGATATTCAGAGGTGGTAAAACATTTGCATTGAAATATTAGAAAGCAGCCAGGGCCCAGAGAAAGCAGTTATAAATAACAGCAGCAGACATCACCCAGAGCTTACTCCCCAGAGCCTTGTGTCATCGGAGGACACAGCATGAGGTGATGGGATCATTCTACGCAGCCACCACCCCCATGCTCCAGCCTGTTAGAATGCAAAGTGTCATTGCTCCCTGAACTTCATGTCTCCAAAGATGATGACATAACTATAGCAAAGGGTTCACTATCCCAAAGTCATTTCTTTCAGGTCCTGCAGCTCTGCGGTCTGATTTTGGTGAGAGCAGAAGCTTCCTATTACGGTGCCAAAGGCTTGAGGAATGTAACAAGATTTTAACTCAGCCTTCTGACTCGTAGCTCAGTGACACAGCTACAAACCTTTACTGTACCTACATTTATTGAATAAGATCAATTTGTTGATGCACATACTGTGCTTCTCAAAGCATAATATCAGTGCTAACCAGTGGTATTTTTATTATCATTTATGGCCATAGCTAATAATGTAACCTGGACTAGAATGCAAATCCTTTATTCTATTATAATACATAACCACAAATTTCAGTCCATGTGTCAATCCAACTCACTAAGAGTTCTATAAATCAAGCTTTATTTGAACATATATATGCTCATTTGTCATATATATGCTCTTTGGCAGAACTGAAAAACTCTGTAACAGAGATAACATTTAGAAGGAACCTAGATTTTGGAATGAAAAGATAAGGATTCAATATGTCCTTCCCAGCTGGGTAACATTGGACAAATCACTGTAGATGTCATTATCTGTATAATTAAGATGGTAAGAATATTTACATTAAGTATTAGTAATGAGGACTAAATAACTTATATTCAAGCCCTGTAAAAGTATTTAAGTCCAATAAGAATATATTCATTCATTCATTCATTCATTCATTCATGTAACTGACTGAAAAACAGATGTAGAACATTCAGAGTGAAAGGAGCACCAGATACAATCTCCGTATCTGTTGGAGCTCTGCTCCTTATTATAGCTCATCTCCTAGCAGGGAAGACAAGCTTCTTGTGCAAAGTGTGTGCCCTAACTCATCAATCTCATTATTGTCAATTTGTAAAATATCTGATTTTAATTTTGAAAGGCTACAGCAAAGAGAAATGCCTATGCTTTAAATTCTGCCTTTGGCTAGGTCTGTGTCAGAAATATTAAATTGTACATTTTTCAGAGTCTATTTGATTATTTGGTCTTATTCAAACAACAAACAGGCTGAGTCTTTTACAAATACATATACAGAGTTAGACAAGTTGTCTGGTGAATGTGACACATCCAGAGATGCCCACAGGATGATTTAAGCCATTGAACATTTATAAAACAAAGTTCAACCAAGAAAAATGGTGCTCTGTAAAGAAAAAAAGTAGACCAAGTAAAAATAAATAAAAACAACCCATGAATGCAGCTCAGCATAAGAAAAGAATTCTCCTTCTGATACTTTCTGTGATTGTGTTTCCTTTCAGGTATCATTACTTTCTGGAAAATTACAAAGATAAGCAGGTAAAAATAATGTCATTGAAATTGTTCACCTCTACATCATTTCAGCTGAATGGTAAAGAATTGTTTATTTGTTCTAATTCTAACCCAGTGTCCCATGATGTGTTTATATGCCAATTTATCTAAAGTAAAACCCATTAAAATTGTATCATTCCTTACTAATTTTATATTAAAAAGTTTCTTCTTGAGTTTTCAATGCACTTTAAAGAGACTAATAATGTGTTAAGGATTTATAACCTAGAATTAGGCCTACTGATTTCCCTATTAAAAGGGTATAAGACTCCCCCCAAAAAAGAAAGAAAAAAAGAAAAAGTGCTCAGATGCTGAGCAGTCTGCAGGCATGTCTCTCAAGTAAGTCATCTGACCACAGTTTTTATGCCCCATGCACAAAAGGGACATTTAGTACGAAAGCAGCAAATGAAAACTAGAGGCTGCTGTCAAATTGTCAGCCATTGTGCTCATATTAATAACCACTGCAGCTGTCTGAGCCTCAAATTAGCATCTTTGAAGAAGTTGAACACTTTCAGCACTATTTAGAGCCATTTCAAAGAAAATGACAAAAGTTTACGTTGAGATCTCTTGCTTGACGACCTTTAAAATAAAAATCTCTTCAGAAACCTAAGATATGATTTTTCTGGGTTGACATGAGAAGATTGACTGATAAATCTTCAATTTCAATTAACTAAGTATTTCAAAAGCTATAGTCTATAGGAACATTAACTTATGCACATAGAATCCCATAAATTTATATAAATTTTTATACTCTAAACACAGAAGCACTGTTTTCTTGGTACTGGTATGCTGTTACTTATCCAGATACCCGACCAGAGTAACATTATTCCTTGCTGCTCAACTGGTATTAGCAGAGAATAACCATTTCTAGCAAAGACAATCATTCAAGTTAGAGACAACTACATCACTCTTAATCTTCTGCGTTGAGGAGGACCAGAATTCCTTCAAAGTAACAACTCCACAAGCACATCAACTGCAGGAGAAAAATGAGTCGATCTTGGAATTCAAGAAAACCTGAAACTTGATATAGATGAGCAGCAATGAGCAAGTCAGATATTGTGTCAGCTGCCCTAGAGCGGTACAACAGCATGGACTTCAAGTTGTACCCCCACCATTCTTCAGAGCAGATCTTGGTATTTGTGTATGGAAATTTTCTGTGTCAAGGTTCTGAAATGAGCTTCCCCAATAGTGCAGTGGTTAGATACAGACCAATACCTGAGAGCAAATGAATTCACCATCCAAGAGAAGATAGCTGAATATTTTATTCAAAAGGCAAGCCTATCCATCTCCTCCTGACAATTTAAATCTTACACATTTAAGTGCAAAGTAATTAAATAAATGTTCTATTTCATTCTTTCCTTTGGATTTGCACTACCAAGAAACACTAGTTCTACTACTGAGAAGTTAGATTTGGATACTAGTTCTATTTATGTCCTCCATACCCTTGTCTCCCTGGTTAATAAAATGCGTGGTCTATCTCTATTTCTATTATTTCTATTTCTATCTTCATGTCTATATCTATGTCTATGTCTATTTCTATCTCTATTTCTATCTCCATGTCTAACTCTATGACTATGTCTATCACTATCTCTATCACCTATCTATCATCTATCAATCTATCATCTATCAATCATTCTATCATCTATCTCAGTAGTGAGCTGCCCCTAAACCATCTGTGTTCATAAGACTGAGTATGCGTTCTCTCTGTCTCTCTGTCTCTGTCTCTCTCTCTCTCTGTCTCTCTTTCTCTCCCTCTTTCTCTTTGTCCATGTGCTTCACACCTTCCACTGTGGCCTTTCAGAGCTGTCTTTTAGGACTAGGAATTTAGTTGACATAAGCTCAGAATGCAGTGTGTGTAGTACTAGTTTACTAGGTCTCTGGGTCCTCCTTCTTCCCAAAAATTCAGCTTCTGCTCATTTAGTTTCTGCTGTTCCATAACTAATATCTGAAGTTTCTGTTACCATAATCAGCACAGAAGCCCTGGTAAAGGCACTGCCCTGCCTAGCTAGCAGTTGCTGTGGCCTGTCAGAGAGGGGAAAGTGACATCTTTATGACCTTGGCTCTGTTCCCAGAATCAGGATCTATTTGTGTTGCCTTCATTCTCTAACAAGTTGGTAAAATGATTTTGATAGTCCCTCAACTCCCAGGAACCTCCTTTACCACATTTCTTAATGAAGAAAGAAGATAACTCTGAACTCACACCAGCACGGTGGACCTGGAAGGTAATAAGATGACACGAATGCAATTCAGAAACAGAAGTTTACAAGTTGTCTAGAACTAAGGTGTCTGCACTGCAAACAGCAGAGGAACTGACACCTTGAATGTTTTTTCCTTGCATCTTCTGCATCTTCCTTGAATAGGAACCCCAAACCCATTGTGTATGTATAGCAGGGTCTTTAATATAAACAGCTTTCGGCCAACCCACTCAGGACTCCTTCTGTCTCTCCAAGACGGAAGCTTTCGTCTCTCAATAAATGTATCCTGCTCTTAATCTCCGTTGTTCCTAGACTTCATTCTTCAATTTTAGAGAACACGGACTTGAAAAAGAAACAGAAACAGCCTTAGTAAAACCTTCCTGATGCTTCAGGAGCAAATCTCAGTGCTGCTTGAGACAGGAGGTGTGCACAGGGACAGGCTTGGATGCACAAGGAGTTCTCTTTGGCGACGAGAATCCGCCTTGGCCAGGACGGCAGTGCCGGGCTCCCCAGCCTTTCTGGGTTTGGTATAGTTGCTCCTGACCCCACTTCCTCATTGCCATCCCTACTTTTCCTCTGTTGTTAAGGTGATAACCTTACCTCTGTGGCTCTGACTTGGGACCTGGGAACCCCATCCTAAAGGCTGTTGTCACTGACAACCTAGAGTTAGAGTTTTCTACTTAAAATGACTCATGCTTATAATTTCTAAGCAAAGAAAATAAAATCACTGTTTAAGAACTCAGTCTATTCCCAGTCAATGATCAAATAGCAAAAATATCTCAAGTGTTTACAAGGACTTAAAAACAGTTGGATTAGAACTTCATTTGGGGAGGTTTTTTTACCACCTCTTTTTAATAGCAAATAAAAAGCTGATCAAAATATTCCCAGGGCATCCCAAAATGCCACTTTGCCTGCATCCCTGCAATTCAGAGCTTTCTCACAAAACACTCACACACTCAGGACAAAAACTGCCAGCTGTATGAAGCCAAGCAACTTCCAATGGCCAAATAAGAATTCTAATACTTAGATATGAAAAAGAGCTCTAAAGTAAAGCACTATCTTCATATAGACTTTGACTGCTACTTTGTTGCCCTGCAAACTGGCTGTCTGCCCTCAGGATATCTGTCTTGTCAATGTGATTCAAAGCCTATCAGTCTGAAGACAGAGAAAGTGATGAGGTATCACCAAGCCTTCATTATCAGCTATCCTCTTTCCAGAGTTGAGTACAACTTGTGAAAGAAAAATTTATAGGTCAGTAAATACAGAGATGGAGAGAATGGGCTTAGACAGTATGGTCCCTGCTGGTCTTCAGGGTAAAATAGCATACACAAAATGTGGGTGTCTTTAGTGGGCTGAATTACCACCTCCAGAAACCTATGTTAACACCTTCTTCCTGATACTTGCAAATGTGACCTTATTTAAAAATAGCATCTTTTCAGGTCCAATGCTGTAACGATGAAGTTGTTAGGCTGGGTCCTAAATCTAGGGGCTGGTGTCATTGGGCATTTCATTTGGAGTGCCCAGATCAGCTAGTTTACCATTTACAAGTGGATATGTTGGATTTAGACTTGCAGGTAAGTCTCCCATTTTGTGGGATTATGTGTGTGAGGTCTAAGCAGCCTGCACAAAATTCTCTACTCAGTTCAAGTCTCCGTAACCAGGAGCCCCGTGCACCAGTTGGCACACATTTCTCTCTGCCCATCATTAACTGTACTATAAATGGACTTCCTGCTAGATCAGACCTTTCCAACTTCAAGTGTGCGTGGAAATCAAATGGAAAGTGTGCAAACTGCAGAATTTTAGTTCCTATATTTAAAGATTCTAAAGAGATTCCAAAGTGAAGAATTCAGCATTTCTTCCTCTCCTTTTCTTTTTGACATTCTCTCTGCCTCAGTTTCTTATTTCTAATATCTCAATTTTTTTTCCCAATGGGTCTCTTTATCTTTTTCTGTCTTCAGTCTAGTGAAAGACCCAAATGAGTTTCATAAATAGCACAAATAAAACTTTCAAACACCAAGTATTTCTACTCCCAAGCATTACTGAGCATGAAAAAAAAAAGAAAAGAAAAAATACATACGACAACCCCTTGACTCTCAGACCTGATTGCACTGTTGAATCACCTCAAGAAACATTTAACAAATACTAATCTGTGCCCATCCCAGGACACTTAGGTCAGAAGTACCAAGTGGAAGAGACTAGCACTGGTAAAGTTTATTAATAATCCAAATAAATTCCCGGAGACAGGCAGACAAGATTGAAACCCTCAGCACTGTCAAAGGGCGCACCTGTGAAAACGCGGCTCCACAGTGCACTCCTCTGTCTCCATAGAGACGCTTCCAGTTGATGAGCGATGGAACCCAGGGAAATTGAAAAGCCCTCTGGAAGGGCCCTAGACCTTTACTCCCTAACCCTCTTCACACTCATATTGACATATGGAGGCTTAATAAGCTACCAGGTGGGAAAAGTATTATGCAAGTCATACTTCTCAGGCCTAACTTCTGGGGTCCTGGTCAACATTTCCCTGTATCACGCAGAGGTTGCCTCTGTTCCTCTGTATCTTTGCCTGGGGTCACACAGCCTCTTGCAAAAGACTGGATTGAAGGACTTTTCATTTGTCTCCTTATGATTTTTCAGGCACAAGGGGTACATTTTTGATACAGTGTCTTTTTTATCCGCTTCTTTTGTTCCCAAGGGTGTACTTTAAAGGGTGGCCACAGTCTTTTTACTCTACCTGCCTGATATCCAACAGGTTATCCTTTTAATGAATTGGTCTTCATTAAAATGAATTCAACTGGAGGGATAAGTCACCATTCATAATCCTCCTCTCCTCCTGACAACTTTTTGAGATCTTGCCCAAAAGAAACAAGAACACAGAGCCGTGCTGTGGTCCAAACAGAGCTAATATTTAAAACCTATTCCTTTTCATTTCTATTAGCTTCACAGTATTTTATTGCATACATGTATATGTTTAATTACCCAGTCTCAATTTTTACTTTTATGACCAATCATGTGCTGCATATGCTTTCACATGTTCCACATAGAGATGTGCTAAATACTTATTGGACAAATCCTTAGAAATGGAATTTCCGAAATAAAGGAAATGAGTAAAGACATTAATAATTTTTTTAAAATTACTAATTACCTTCCAAAGAGTTCTAGTCACTCTCTTGCTCCAATTTTCTGAAATGGACTACTCTTCATATCTTCACTAATGTAATGCAATATATGTTTTGTCTTTGCCTTTTGATGTGTGAAAATAGACTGGGACTGTTGTTTTCATTTGCGTTTCTCACATGATATATATGACTATATGCTTATGATAAAGGGCAAACTAAGAAAAAAATCTCATATCTTTTTATATGCTGAAGTTCTTGTAGTTGCTATAAGCTATTTTAAATGTTTCCCAATGTTTCCATTGAATTTATAGATTTTTCTAGCATTCTTTTACTTTAGTAAATTAAGAAAATTTTGATGTATCAAGCAAATGCTTTTCTTAGATTCCTATTAAAAACAGTATTTGAGGTTTTTGTGGATTAAAATACTTACTTCAATAAATATATTGATATTAATAATTTCTACATTTTGTTTCACTCAGCAAACATATATGTACACATATATATATATATATGTTAACATATATAAGTGTATATGTGTGTTTTTTACTTCTAGCACTTCTTTTTTTTCTTTTCATGTCTATAGTGGTTACTGAACAAGCCATTTTACCTCATTGAAAAAGCCATCCCACTTTTATCATATACTAAATATGTATGTGTATTTGGACCTATTTCTGGACTGCATTTTTATATTTTAGTCTATTAATTTGTGTACTAACATATGAATACATTAGCTTAGTTGCTATCTTTTTATAATCTTCTATTCCACAGGACTAAGCCTAACTTATTGCTTATTTCATCTGATCTTTGTTGCTTCCTAGTTTTTCCTAATAAACTACCATATGCTTACTTAGTTCTTTAAAAAAAAACCCTAGGGCAGTCAAACCCAATAACATATGCCTGAATCCCAGCACTGTGGGAGCCTGAGGCAGAAATCTTCCCAGCCTGAGCCCAGCAGGGGAAGTAGAAAGATCCTATCTCATGGTATTGAAAGGTCAGGGTTTTAGCTCATTGTGAAGACCATGGGTTCAATCCCTAATGCCACTGTCCCTCCTCAAACCCTTGATGATTTTCCAGATGCAGGATATGTGTTTTAATATTTTTTACTAATATCTAAAAATGTTCACAAAAAATCTTGCACATTCATTGTTCAAACCTAATTTTTAAGTTATTTAATCTTTTTTTCTTTGATATTTTGAAAAGATCCTTTCTTCCCTTATAAAATTTAACTATTGGGGTTTTTTATGTGACTCATTGATTTTTACATATTAAATATGTGTTCAGTATTCTTATTTTCCAGGAAAGACCAATGGCCCCCAAGCATAGCATTATAAAAAGACACCAAGGGGGATAAAAAGGAAAAGGATATGGACACATTTGCTTACTCAAGAATATCAAATAGTTCAAAACCAACACGAGGAAATTTAGGCAGTGATCATATTTGACAGGCTAAAAATATAAATTGATTCCAAAAGAGTTTAGATAGAATCATGACTATATAATCATAGATTATAGCTCAAAAATCAAAAAAGTATGTCAATGTGCTTAGCCTCGCACTTTGAACTTTCCTTTGGAGAGCCCAGCTTCTTGGTTTGCTCATCTTCTGAAGTCTCGTAGCACAACTATATAACCATGCACACCTGTTTTGGTGATGTCTCTCTTGCCCCTGACCGCCACCTCCATCATGCCCACCAAGCCACATTTCCATGCCATTGCTCCTGGTATCTCACCTAAAATACAGGCCTGTGTTGTCTTACCAACTCCAACTCTACTTCTTTTTGAAGACCAGTCTCCCAATGAACATTGTGTACCATTAATGTCCATAATCTCCTTGCTGACTTTATTTACTAATTGTAGCATTTTTCTATAAATAATTACCAGATTTTGGAGTTACTCATCTCAATCTTCAAGTTTCAGCTTTGGTTCTGTTTACGGACTCTGTCCTCTTAGTTAAGCTTATTAACTCCTCAGAACCTTGGTTTTCTCCTAGGTACAATGAACATCATAATATGTAAGTCACCTCTCATCCGTAGTCAGTATACTTACAAGTATTGTATAAACTATGAAGTGTATACAGATATGAATTGCTAGGAATTACTTACAGATCAAAGAACCACTCTGCAAAGAGAAAGGGACAGAGTCTTCCTCTTCCTCTGGGAGCCATTCAGAAAGGAAACAAAGGAAAAGAGGTATTGTTCTTCTTTTTTATCCCCTAGATGGGGTCAAGCTGGCAGTGGGCTGCATCTTTTCTCCAAGAATAGCAAACTGACCTTATCACAAGTGCCAGTGCTATAGGACTATGGATGCCTCTCTGAGTATTGTTCACATCTGAAGACCCATTTAGGTAGAGAGGGCAGACAGTAGCCATCAGTTAGTAATGGCTGCATGAATGTGAGAGAGACAAATGGCAGAACAAGTGCCACATGTCTGCTTTTCTGCCTTCAGTTTTGGGATCCCATCATGGGAAAGCAGCCACTACTGACCTTGTGATTTTCCCCCCAATTTTGTCTGTTGTTGTTAGCCTGATCGTGTCACAAAACTAATTTGAGCTCTGTTTGTTTCTTTGGTGTCTCACTGGAAATACAGGCCATCCCTTTGAGGAACTCATCTCAGTGGGCACACATTAGTTAGGTCAGCAGTTATCTATTGTTCTCACAATACACAGAACACTTCTGGGGGCATGGAAAACCCAATATACGTCTATTGAATACCGCCTACGTGTCATGCAGTTTACAAGCACTCTGTTTTAATTTCTCCCTTAAAAATTGCAAAACAGGTATTCTGTCCATTTTACAGAGGAGGAAAGAAGTTATGGAAGTCTAGTATGTTCCCCCTAAAAATTTGAAGCTTTTTAAACTATAGTCTAGTACCCAACCCTAAAAGAGCTTCTGGCTGTGCTGTACCCATTCCTCCACTGCCAGCTGATAGTTTATTGACCTTGAGTCCACCAGTGTACAAGTTCTCTCCTTGTTAATACTGAGCATTCCCACAGCATGCCACAGACTGTACAAACTGTGCAGGAAACTTGACAGTCTTTCTGTAGTCCTCCCATAAAAATGAGAAACAGCTAACCCAGAACAAGCCTTAGTATTTTTGCTAGGTTACCTGTAAATTTACACCACAGGAGCTGCTAGCACTTACTTTATTTACAGCACTCTAGATCTCAATCTCCTTAGTTACATTACTCCCAATTAAGCCTTTATGTGCTCACAAAGCATCATTTCATGATTTAATGACAGAAAATTTTGAATTAGTTATATGCTGGTGCTTTCTAACATACTCTAGGTGCCTCACTAAAATTGATGTTGCTTTTTATAGATGCACAAAAAAGGATGGTAATGCTATTGAAGCTCCATTTCTGCAAATTATCCCCTACTGAAGATAAAATGTACATATTTGCATATGTATTTTTTCAAGATTTCATGATTTAACACTCACCTACTTGCTATCAGTAAATCATTAACTGGCAAAGGATTCCTAAATATCTTTGACTTATAAAGCTAAGTAGCCTGAATAAATTAAAGTACATTCAGACATTCATTAATTACTTTCCCTTTGTTGGTTATTGGTGATAGATGAGGTTAAAGAGAGGTCATCATTCCACAATGACCACAACTACATTTGAGTCAGGGATGTTAGTAAGGCTCTCAAAAAAACAAAGGAATTTATATGTTAGCTGGAGTTAATTCCGTGGTGAATGAAGAAAAATACTTAGTTCTCCCTGAGGCAATTGCAGTTACCATGACCTCTTCCAAGGCTCTAAGTGGCTCCTGGAAGTATAATTTCATGTCCACAGTTTATTACATTTCACTCCCAGAGTAGATTTTGCTCTTAAGACTATAAAGCCAGATTACGCTACTCCTTCTAGTGTCACCCCTCTAGCCCCATTTCTGAGGTGTAAACCTATAGCTCAAGTCTCTATCACTCTCATATTGCCCACCTCTGCTCCCCTCCCCAAACTCCCTGCTTTCAAATTAGATTTGATCTTACCCCACCATCAAAACTCATGTGTAGTGGTTCATGCCTGTAATCTCAGCTTCCAGGGAAGCTGAGGCAGGAGGATTGCAATTTCGAGGCCATCCTAGTCAACCTAGAGAGATCCTATCAGAAAATAAAAGTAAATTTTAAAAAGTTTGGGATATAGTATGGTGATGAAGCATTTTCCTAGTATGTGACAGGTCCTGGGTTCAATCCATAGTAACATAAGACTAAAAGACTCATCTTTCTTGTTTGTTTTTTATCAGAAATCAAACTCAGGACTTTGTGCTTGCCATGCAGGTGTTTCTGCTACTGAGCTATACCACCAGCCAAAAAAGCTCATCTTTTTATATCCTTGTTTTCAGGGGTCTTGTCTCTAACAGAAATTCAGGTCAGTAAGTTAATACAAGGTATAGGATATTGATGCCTACCTAGATCAATGTGTTACTTTCAACAAACTTTTAAGATTAAAAAAAAAATCTCCACTGATTCACTATGTAAAACACAATGCTCATTCCTAAAGGACTGGAAAGACCAATCATAATCTTGCCCTTCTCTCATTTTTTTCTAGCTGAAATGACAAAAATTACATCACACAATGTGATCATCCAATCAATCTTGACTTCAAATGAATTTAATATTCTAAAACTAAATCTGCCTTGAAGAGACAATGGCCAGCTGCCAGTAAGGTTATTTCAAAAATCTGATGATAATTCTGAATATACTTTCAGAGATAAAGAGATAGTTGCTTTAGGAGAAAGAGTGCAGGTTTTGACACATCTAGACAGATATGAGTTCAGTCTAACTGTGCTGGGTAGCCAGTATCAAATGACTTAGAAAATATTTCTAAGCTTCAGGTTCCTCACTTGCATAAAATTACTTAACTCATAGATTAAATATGAAGAATAAAATTAGGAATAAAATTACCTAACTCATAGATTAAATATGAAGATTAAATGGAAAATAGAAGCTTCTCAGTTAATGTTCTTTTTCTCCCAAATACAGCATTTTAAGCAAGACAGCATCTTAAATATGTATAGTCTCCCAAGATTCAAGCTTCATTTTTATAGGTTTGTTTAAACAGTTTCTAAAAACTCATGTATGTACTTCTTTGCAGCAATGCCCTCTATAGGTGGCTAAAGACCCACATGTTGGCAATCTGCCAGTTAACTGCACATCTGAGAAATCATTAAGTGAACTGAAAGCACCCACAGAGCAGGCAGCTGCAATTCTTTGAGCGCCTGCATATCAGGACTGATGGTAGGTGTAGAATATCAAGCCCGTGTCTTCGCTGTCCCCTGGGTGCATCTAGCTTTGGCCAGATCTGTGCTTTCAAGTAAGAACCACATGCTTAAGGTCAGGTTGGTGCAGTGCATGCTTCTCCTAAGTGAGGAACTTAGGCTTAGAGTTTGAGGATGCGTTCTCCATGGCTATATAAGGGCTAAAGGTCTTTGCAGATCCCGAGTGTGAGGCCAGGGAGAACTTTCCAAGACATTCCGGCACATGATCCTATGGTGTTGTGGTCCTTCTGTGAGAGCTCATTGGTGACAGATTTGTTTGAGTTCTCTGCATGTCTGCACCCTGAGACATCTTCCCTGACCATTCAAACTGAAATAACTTCAACTCATACCAATCTGTACCTCTTTATCCTGATTATTTTTCTCCAAAGCATTTACCATTACCCCAAATTACATATGTCTATATTTTTTATTTCTTACCTTTCCCCACTAATACGGCACAGTGATGGTAAAAGCTTTGTCCACCTGTTCACCTCTCCCAATGCAGCACTTAGAATGGTGCCTGGATACTTTTGGCAGATACTCAGTAAGTATTCATTGAGTAAATGTTTCAAAAAGTTTATATTGAAACTGTATATATTAAACTGTATATATTATAACAGTGTAATACTTTAATAAACATACATAATGAACTTCTTACTATAATCACACTAATTAACTTACAATTTCTTTACATAATTACTGTTCTAAGAGATAAGATGCACTCTTTACAAATTTCACATATGCAACTCAGTATTAGTAACTAGAGCCTCCATAACGTATATTAAATCTAGAATTTATGAATCCCACATAACGACAGCTTTGCATCCCTTGACCAGCGGCTGCTTTGAAATTGAGATTTTTTTAAACCTTCATTTGAAAAATGGATGTTGGATTATTGGATCATATGGTAGCCCTACTTTAATTTTTTTTGAGGAATCTTAACACCATCTTCCTTAACGATTGCACCAATTTATAGTTCCATCAATAAGGTTTGAGGAATACCTTTTCTCTACATCCTCACCAACACTTGCTGTCTTTCAACTTTTTGATAATAGCCATCCTAATAAGTCAAAGTAATATCTCACCATAGTTCTGGTTTTCACTTCTTATATAATAACAATAGTGACATTTTCATATACCTACTGACCAAAAAGTAAAACCATAAAATTCTTAGAAAAAAACAAGAAAACAAGCTTTTGATGAGAGTGTTTGAAATGATTTTTGTATGATAATAAAAGCACTGATAGCAAAAGCAAAAATAAAACACAAACAAAATATTGTGCTGCATCAAGTTTAAAAATAAAACCTCTGCACAGTAAAAGAACCAAGTAAAATGGCAACCAATGAAAAATCATTTTTACAAAGCATATATTTTATAATGTCTTAATATCCAAAAGTATAAGCAACATATTTAACTTAGTGACAAAAACCTCCATGAAAAAAATAGGTAAGTGCAATGAATAGACATTTTCCCAAATAAATGATGTTTTTAATTCCATGGTAATAATTTCTTTTTTAAAAATTTTTTGATAATCAGACTCATTATTACTCAAAATCTGCTTAATATCTGGACACTAAATAGGTAATCAGTTTAATTTCCTGAACACTGACAAAAGTTTTCTTCTTGGCATAATGACAACCTGGCCCCCTTTGGGTTTCAACTTTCAGTGTCCATATTTGTGTGATCCAGTTTAGCCAGAATCCCTCTAAGTCAGTTTAGAGACAATCCCCACCCTCAATATTTCATCACATTCAACACCCAATTAAATTCTTTATCCCCCAACATTCCAAAATGATATCTGATCCCACTGGCCTGACTTCCATACCCAAGAATGCTGTTCATTTAGCTAGAGTACTCTCTTGCACCTGATGTTTCTTCTCACTAGTTTTCCATTCACTGGTGCCCATTATACTCCTGGGCTATAAATTCTCCCTTGTCCCTCTGTTTTTAGAATTGAGCCCAGTTCTACACTGAGGTCTCTTTTTCCCTTGCAAGAGTTCTTGGTTAAAATCTATTCTATTACCTTACTTCCCCAGCTCTTGCTTTTCTTTTATGACCCTGTAGGATCCTCTAACACAGAAGAGAAAACTATGGTTTGGAGAGTTTAAGTAACTTACTAAAAAGCAGAAGTGTAGATGGGATTCATCCCAGGTTACTGGATTATAGAATCATCCGCACCTAGAGTTCCCTTACACTCACTCTTGTTTCTACATTTACATTCTATTGTTTATCTCATACCAAAATTTAAACACTTGTGAGGATGGCTAATATTTTAAATTGTTGTTAACATATACCTCTTCTGATGCATTTGAACCTGAAAATAAGGCTGAAGAGAGGAAGACAGAAAGACATAGTTTGGAGTTGTAGACACTGGAGATGGAAAATCTCAGAACCAGGATAAGCAGCATGTAAGAGTGATGAGTTATTGCAGCATTTTGCCAAAGGCTGCTCTATCTAGTCGTATTTCTACACCCAGACCTCTTTTCCTCCTTAATGTTGAAATGTTTTCCTTTTTAAATTGTACATCTCCAACATAAAAGCTCTGGGTGTTGATGGTTTGGCAATACATATCCTGGGCTTGCAAAAATTAATATAACACATGATAAGAAATTGACAAAGTTGTTTTGTTGTTGTTTATCCAGCATCGTTTCTCCTTGCATTAGTGAAAATCTAAGAAAAGGTGCTCGATGAATATGACCTGTGCATTTACAGCATTCAGCAGTTCTCCAGAGGAAAAACCACAGCCAGCAGGTCACTATGATCACAGCAGATAGACATGGATGTTTAGTAAAGAACAAGGTTAACAAGGCACCAGATTGGTACCTTGGTGCATAGGTAGGCAGGAAGACTGCTTCCATGCTATAATTCAAGAGGTACCAGAGACTGCTTGTTTCATATATCAGTCTTAAATCTGTCTGAGATTCCCCCCATTAGTGTCATTTCAATTCCAGGACAACAATGTCTGCTGAAGTCCCCCTTGCTCGCAAAAGCAGAAAGGGCGGGCACATTTAGCTGGGATTAGCCTGCTGTTACCATAGCAACCAGAAACAAGGCCCTGGGGGGATGAAATATCCAGGCAGGTACATTTTCATGAGGAGAAAAAGGGACAGAGTGAGAGGTTAGACAAGGTGGCATCATAATTGGTACCCTGAGCAACCCTAGGGCAGTCATCTATAAAACAAAAAGTTACTTTTCATTTTAGTCAGGTACGGTCTTCCATTTCTCCATCACTAAATTAGCCATTGCCCACTCTGAAATGGTTGGCTCTCTTTAACAATGCATGGCCCTCCTCCTGCTCTAGTACATTTCCAAGACATATAATTTAATTTTTCCTAAGTAACAATAACAACAGCAACATAGAATCCAGCCTTGAATACAGAATACAAGGACAATTTGCCAGCAATCAGGACCTTTCTTACTATGTTCTCAGACATTCATCAATGACCAACAGATTATAGAATGTAAGTATAAAAGCTTACAAAAAATTAATTTTAATAAATTTAAGTGAAGTTTAATCCAAGTGAAGTTTAAAGGTTTCCAGCACAGAAATATGTCTCATAAACGTAACACTTTAGAGCAGAAGAGTACCTGAAAAGCCTTGTAATTCTAGCCCCTCGTTTTATAGAAGAGAGGATGGAGCACCACAGAGGTTAATTATGTCCTCCAGCCCCTAATCACTGTCATTTCTAATTATGGCTAGAAAAAAATCCAGGAATTCCCAGTGCCTTCCGTTTGTGTGCACTGAAAAATCAGTTTGCAAGTCAGCAGGAAATGTCAGCACAGGGGCTAAGAATGTTCAGTTTATTCATAATAAAAAAATATTAAGGGTTGACACATACTGAGTACTTGCAATGTGCTAAATTCTTTAGAGTTGTATCTCCTTTAACTCCCAAGCAGTCCTCCAAGGATACCAGAAAAGTATAACCCATTTTACATATAGAACATTGACAATGAGGAAAACTAAGTAACTTGTTTCTGATCAATTAGCAATAGGCATACTCAAGTCTGACTATGAAATATTGTTTCTAACCATAACCCTGAACCATCTCTTCTGGCTCGTTCCATGTCTCTGGCTCTTTCCTGTAATACTAAGGATCAATGATCCACTAAATTCATGAGGTTAGTGCCTACTTCTGACTCCTAAAGCTATTCCCCAAAAAGTCTAACTTCAGCCATTCAACCATCTTTCCTGAAATACTCTTTTGAAAAAAAATATTTTTTCTGATAATAAATGTAAATTACATTCATTATACAAAATTTTAAAACTTATACAAGGATAAAGGGGAAAACAGAAGTCTTCTATAATACGCTAAAGATCTACATGCAAGGAACTTTTTCCTTCATCTCAAAGACTACTATGTGTACTTGCAAGATAAATTAGCAAAAGCCGCTAGGATGTTCTGCATGTGTCATATTCCTTTGAGACATTCATGTAGTGAATAGCCATCATCAAAGATTTGCTCCTTAGTTCGCTCATTTATTCGTTGGAGTGCCATTGCTCAAAAGTATATTGTACGCAGGAGGGCAGCTCTAATCAGTAGGACACACTGGTGTTTACAAACAGGCTCTGGTCCTGGCCTCATGGAGCTTATAGATTAGTTCTCTAAGAGAAGTTTTCAATTTATTTTAATTTTACAAGTTTCAAAACATATACATGCTTTTAGTCTATATACCCATCTGAACTAATTCACTCCTTCAGTACAATAAATAGAGGAATGACAATTTTCATGCCAATTGACTTGGGGGAATTTAAAATTGCAGGACTGAGGGTATAGCCCAGTGATAAAGAACTTGCTTAGCATGCATAAGGCCTTGGTTTTGATCCCAGCCTGGCAAATAATAAAATTTTAAAAAATAAAACTTCAGATCTTAGGATACCTTGTCATGGCAAACATATCTCACAAGGGTTTCATTTTTGGAAATTGCCGCCTTTAAGATTTTTCCCGTTTAGGACATTTGACCTACCTCTGATGGGCAGCTGGTACCTTTTCATAGAGAAAGAATAAGACTGGACCCTTGGCTTGGAATCCTTCTAACATGAATAAAATTTGCCACAAGTCAAACACCGCTGAGGTGACTGAAATGTGTGCATAAAGCTCATTTTAAACAACAATGGGATCATCTCTTCCAAAAACAGGTGTTCATGGTGAGGTTATAGGAGTCTAACTGCTGTAGGGACACAGCAATCAGCCAGAGACTCTGTCTTAATTTCAAGTGGCTGACAAAACAAGATTGATTGCCACAAACTTGGTGACTTTAAGTAACACAAATTTATTCTCTTACAATTCTGGAAATCAAAAGTTGAAACTGGAGTCTACAAGACTGTTCTTTCTCAAAGTCTTAAGGAAGAATTTTTTCCCTGCTTTTCTAGCTTCTAGAGACTGCCTACATTCTTTGGTTCATGGCCTGGTGTCACTCTGATCTCTGCCTCCATTCCATGTACTTTGCTGACTGACCTTCCTGCCTCCATATTGTAAGGAACTGCTGTGATCACTTCTGTCCCACCCAGGTAATACAGATTATTTTATGAAGAATCTCATAATTTTGCAAAGTCCTTTTTACTGTGGATTAGGATTTGGATGTCTTTATGGCCACCTTATTCAGCCTACAAGTACAAAAACTTGAAGTTCAGATTTATGTTGAGTTAGAACTGCTTAAAAGAAAAATAGGAGTCCTTCCTCCATTCTTTCCTCCTCTCTCCACAATCCCTCTCCTATCATTTCGTTCAGTGTTTTATCTGAATCATCCTTTCTGGGCGTATACTTTCTCCTACAGGCAGCAAGATGTCAGTGGCAGAATTCTCCTCCCAGTTACTCTTCTTTATTCATTCTGCCATAGCTCTCATTGTATTTGAAATGCCCAAGGACCTACTGGGTAACTGAATTTATGCTCAAAGCTACTTACGTCAGGCCCTTGAAAGGAGAGTTAGTCACTGAACATTTATTTCAGCCATATAATTGCAAATTTCTGATTGCTTAATTTTGGAAAGATAAGCCTAAAAATAAAGGTCTATTCTCACTGGCATAAATTTTGTAGGCACAGTGGTAACTGAAGCAAGACAGTAGAAAAGTATTTCAGTGCCACTTGAATCATAAATGTGACTAATTCATAAGACAGAGAAAAAATTTTTTGCTGATCTACCTTGCCTTCTCTTTTAGGATGAAGGCTTTTAGCAGCAGAGTCTAAAACACTGAGAAACTAATGGATAGGTCATTACAGTGAGAACAATAGTGGTGATGTAACAACAGAAGGACAAAAACCCCAAAGCAGAGATGAAAAATAAGATATGCACAAACTACATTTGCCTTTCTACAACCAAGACAGACATCACTAATCAGTCAAGCATAGTTTCTAAAGCCTGGCCTTAAAACTCTTCCTGAGTGATCCAGCAGACACTACCAGTCCCTAGAGGTAACAAGCAAACTGAACTCTATTTAATGTCCCCACAGTAGAAAAAGTCAATGGTCTTTGGTTTACAGGCAGAAAAAAAAATCCCTGCACAGCAACCTTGCAGTACAATGACGTAATGTTGATTTCTGGAGCTGGCAACACCCTGGGAGAGACTGAGTGAACAACGAAGTAGATTCATCTTTCTCCCTGTTTACTGTTTGAAGACTTTATGTAGAGATCCTATCGTATTTGTTGCCTTCAGCTCCTCCTCTGGAGATTAATGAGACTTCTTCCCTTTTCCCCTTCATGGCACTTCTCTGCTTTCCTTTCCTGCATGAAATGTGGAGCCTGGCCTCCTGTTTCTGATTTTTCTTCTGTAATTATGCAGCTCTCCTCTTTCCTTAAACTAGAATGCTGCTGGGCCCTCAAAGGCACCCTCCCCTGGGTGTCCTTAGCAGTACTGTCAAACTCATCAAAGGCAAGGAAGGATAAGAAACATGGCTCATCCATCCCTGTCTCTTTTCACCTTGTGATTTCTATTCAAAATAAGCAGCAGTTATCAAACACCTCTGCTGTGCTTTGCCAGAGATTCATCCATTAAAACTTCTGATTGCCTGGCCTCAGCGGGGACTCCACTCCTAACTCCTAAACAGGGCTCCTCAACTGCTCTTGTGCACTGTCTTACTTTCCTACCAAAGCTTGGTAGAAAGGAGGAAAACTGAGCTTGTTCGAATAGTTCAGTGACAGATAAGCCACAACATGTATGGGAAAGAAACCAGCATGTGCTGCTATGTCCTCACATTTCATTAAAAAAAAAAAAAAGATTTATGCAGCTGACTCCCTAAAATTTTAGACAGGATCATGGGGAGATATTTTTTGCTTTGGACCACAGCCATCTGGAGCCTGCAAAATCCTGAGAGAGAATGAATCAAAGGAGCAGATCTCTTTAGTCTCCCTATTTCACTTCAACGCCTTTCTTGTCCCAGTCAATAATCCAGCTGCAGGCTCTGCAGAGAAGCACGCTCATCTCGTTTTGTGTCTGAGTCGCTTCCTTCAGGGGGCTTTTCAGCTTGGATACAAGCAGACAGATTGCCTTCCCAGCAAGGTGCCTGCACTGGAACACCCACCCCAGTGCCTATTCTACAGAGGCAAGCTCAGGAGCCAGCTAGGGTCACGCCAGACGTACAGGAGCCAGAGCCTGCTTGCAGGAGCACGCTGTGCTGTGTTACTCCCATACTGCTCAGAGCCAAGGCAGGGAAAGTATCCTGCAGCCACGGAACTGAGGGTCTCTGCGTAGCTAAGCTATGAACCTCAGGCAGAGGTGTTAGAAGGAGTGCTGGAAAGGCAAGGGCAGTTGCAGGGATCTGTGATTCAGCAGAGTTTAATGATGGGGTTCTACCTTTGCTGTGGTCATCACGTCACTTCTACTTTCTGGTCCCATAATTCTTATTTAGGAAAACCTAGGCATTAGGTTGTTACTTCAGAAATTATTATTATTGTTTGAGAAAGTGTTTAAAAATAGAAAAGCACCAAAGAATATAAATATGTACATATCCTCCAGGCAAAAGAGACCACTGTTAGTAACACTATGCAATGTTTGTTTCAAGCATAAAGAAATAAAGCATAACACACTAACAGGAACTCACCTTTACCCTGTTTGTCTCCCTCCATGGTCCCTTCCTCCTACCCCAGAGGCAGCAGCCTGTAAGGATGAATTTACTTCTTCTAATCCACTTTAGATTTCTACCTGTACATGAACAATACAGAATATGTAATTTGTGGGATGTGTTTCAAAATTTGTGTTATTCTTTGCTTCTTCTCTGCAACATTTTTTTGTCATTGTTTATTGTAATGTTTGCTGGTTTGTGTTATTCTCTACAGAGATCTAACCCCCTCATTCTAACCATTGTCTGGATTATGTGTCTGAATGTCTAAACTCTACTCTGTATTAAAACTATATCAATGGTTCTACAAGCTGTTCCTTAGAGTCACATGGGACACTTTAACAATACAGATACTCAGGCCCTGCTCTCAGTCTGATTTCAGTGACCTAGGATTGGATGACCATTGTTTTGTTAGACACCTCAGTGGGTGGTTCTAATATGAATTTAGGATTGATAACCACCCAACCTTTGGTTTCTGTAATTCAGGAAGAATTGCAGTTGCCCACTCTACCCTTTTCTGGTAGATTAGAAGCATGTTTATACTAATTAATGAATGTACTGGGATACTGCCTGACATCTGTTAGCTCTGAGATGGCAAGAGTCACTCTCTTTTTATCTTACAGAAAAAAAGAAGAAAAAAAACTAAACTAAAATCAGAACCTTTCCATTGGCACACCTTCACCTCTGTTCCCTAGAAGGAACACAGATGCTCCTGCTGAGGAGGCTGTCTGGGAGTGTGAGGTAAGGGACACACCTTGCGAGAGGTGATCATGAGGGAACCGAATTATTGTGTTTTCAGTGCATTGCATATGATATGAAGACATTTCTGCCTGATAATTCTGCAGAAAACAAAGATTCTCTCTCTTCACCCATTTTATTTGTGCTAGGCCCTGCTCACGGAAAGGTATAAAACTGCCTTTTGTAGCTTTGCTCAAGCGAGAAATCATGAAGACTTGGGCCTGACCTTATAAGGTCCATACTGTGGGACAGAGTCCAGACACTAGGCAACCTTAATGGCATTTCATATGCTTATTCTCTCTTTCTTCTCCAACCTTTATGCTGGCTACAGAGAAAATTACCTGCTCAATGACACAAAGTGTAGCTGAAATCGCTTCCTTTATACATTCACCAAGTACTTATTGAGTGCTTGTCAGGTTCCAGTTGTTGTGACATGTGGTGGGAATCCCATGGACCCAACCATCATAGACTTTTCCTTAGGGTTTGAGATATAGACCAGTGAGTGGACAGCTAAGCAGGATGTATAAAATATGCTACCACAGAGAGAAACATCAGATGTTTTGGAAACACAAAGGAGACTAGAGAGAGAAATGAACTTAGCCTTGGGGCCTCAGAATGTAGTGAATTATAATTTTTTGTTGCCTTAACACTGACTTTAAATATCCATTGAACTTTCTCATACTGGAAGCCAGTCTCAGTCACCCTTAAGACAGTTTCCAGATTACATCCCAGAAGGCAGGCCAGCTGGAAGAGAGTGAGTCCCCACTCTGCATCCATTACATCCCAGAAGGTGAGCCAACTGGAAGACAGTGAGTCCACTCTGCACCCCTCTACTACATCCTGCAGGGCAGGCTGGCTGGAAGAGTATAAGACCAATGGGAACTCCATGACCTACAACAACAACCCAATGTACACACACACACACACACACACACACACACACACACACATGCACACACCCTTCTGGAGGGTGCAGTAATCAGTGAGGCCAGTAATGTGGAAGTATGTGAATCAAGAGTGATGAGACAGAGAACTCCACCAACAGAAGACCAGTCTTAGCTTCGACATCCAGAGGCCAAGATCAGGCCCATGTCCAGCACATCTGTGGGATTCAACACAGACATTACCTTGGAACTGTACGAATAAGAGACAGAAACTGAACATAGATGCCCTCATGAGCCCACCAGGTACCATCAGAGACTGGTAGCCATTGCCCGTGGGGAGAATCAGCCAGCCGAGCTCCCACTCACTTGCCATTATCAGGAAAACCTTGGTGTATCTGTGCATGTCTGGAGAAGCTAGCTCTGTACCCCACCTCCTCCCTGGGAAACTAAGATAGGAGAAACTCAGGTGCCTGACCCATTCCCCTACACTGTAAATGCACAACCAACACAGAAAGTGCCTGGGAACCCACAACTGGCTCATCAGGAGAAACCCAGAAAAATGTCAAGATGAAGGAACAATAGACAATCTCAGACCTCCAACCCACACAGAATGAGTCTAAGAGACATAGAAATAGAAGAAATTAAAAATTGCACACCTGAAATTTCTGAAAAGATAGCGACTGAAGTAAAGAAACAACTTCTTGAGGCTGTAAAAGTAATCAGATCAGAAATAATATCTCAGGTAAAAGAACAAATGACAAACACAATGAAAGATATGCTGAGCACATCTAAAGAAGACATAGACAAAAAAGAAGCACATAGGAAAATGATGGAAACACTGAATGTACAATACAGGAAAAAACTACAGTGCATGAAACAGATTCAAAGAAATAGCCAGGAAATTAAAAACTCCATTGAAAGCTGGCAAAACCTCTTGAAAAAAACCAAAGGTAGAATTTCAGACCTTGAAGACAGGATTTTACAGCTAGCAATTACAAAATGAAAGATCTCTTAAAAATAACAAGGAACCAGGACTTAACAATTGAATGACTATAACATGATGCAAAGAAAAAATAATTTAAGAGTGATAGGTGTCAGTGAAAAAGCCAGGGCCAACACAAATGACATAAAGAGATTATTTATAGAAGTAATAGCAGAAAACTTCCTAAGCAATGGAAAAGGACCTGGTATTCAGATAAGTGAGGCATACAGTACTCCAACTAGCCATAACAAAAATAAATCTATGCTCACACATATAATAATCAAAATCCCAGATGTTCAGTGCAAGAACAGACTATTAAAGGCTGTTAGAAAAAAGAAACAGATCACCTATGAATGAAAATCTATCAGAATCACAGCAGACTTCTCAACACAAACCATCAGGTCAAGAAGAGTTTGGCGTGAGGTGTTTTAAGTCCAGAAAGAAAACAACTTTGATGCACTCTGCAAAACTATCTTCCATAATTAATAGAGAAATAAAATACTTTCATGCTAAACAACAACTGAAGGAATTCATGATCATTAAACCAACCCTACAAAGAGTGCTCAAAGATATTCTAAAGACAGATAAAAATGACCAGGGTTCGAAGCTTATTTCCAGTTCTCTACTCCTTTTACTTCCTCAAAATGGCTGATTGAGACACTGCCTTAATATTCAACTGCTTCCTGGCAACCACCTCCCTGAAGGATGGCTGTCTATCTAACTGGCACAGTGACCCACATTCGGCATGGATTGCATGGTGACAGCTCAGCTACAGCATGAGGCTCTGGAACTCTCATCTGCTTGCTTTAAACCCACCAATTAAAACTCTCAGCGAGAAACCTATTTCAATAATGCCCTAAACCCAAAGATGCTGACTGATGGCCTTGTCTCTTTCTGACCTCTGTGTTTACTTGTACCCTATAGGATCTGTAAGAAACAAAATCATTATTTCCATCTTGTGTCTTTCCTAATTATTGGAGGTGCTCTCCATTTTAAAGATCCCAAAGTCTTCCTCTAGGAACAATTCTTAGAGTAGTAGTTCTCAATTTCAAGTGTTTTACCATATTCTCAGATTCTTTAGACTCTTTCCAACTCCTCAGTATCCTGAACAAAGAGTTGGGCAAGACATATGGAAAGGTAACAAGGTTTTATATTTATTTAAAATAGGAAAAGAAGTACACTTTCCAGAAAGCAGGCCACTGAGAGAGTCTACAGTGACAATGAGATTAATGGTGAGGGTCCTTTGTGTCCTTCATTCTTCAGGCTGAGGTCAGATCTAGGTCATCCTATCAAAAACCTGCCTGATTTCAGAGGAATTGAAGATAGCACTTTCTGATGGATTCCCGGCGCAGGACTTGGAAACTATTCCATACATGTGTTCTGAAACTTTGTGATTAACAGGTAGTACCCATTTGCTAAACTGGTTGGTTATGCCCTAATCTCCTGCCTCAAGAGTACATGGAATCAGCTGGGGGACTTGCTAACCCTCCAATGCCTACTGATCTATTTTTGAAACACCTATAACAATGCAATATGATGAAATATGTTCTCTTCAAATTCTTGTTCCTGGAATTTTTCTAGGTAATATATATGAATTTCATGCAAAGATTCGAAACATCTTGATCTCCAGCCTAAACAGGTTAAAACAGACTCCAGGCCACTGGGGGTGAACCTTTTAGAGCTTTCGATGATACAAACAGCCTGCTGTGGTACATGCGCTGTACATTGACCACCACTTCTCTGGGTCTTCATCCTAGAGACCTGAGCATTTGCATTTCTCACAAGTTTCCAGGTATTACTAATGGTAGTCTGAGGACCGCTGTTTGAAAGACACCAACAAGGATCCAAGGAAGCTTCCTCAAAGAGAATGTACGGACTGCAACTTATCCCGTGGAATATGTTGGAAGTTCCCTGAGTTTTGCCACAGAAAAAGAATTCTCAGAATTTGTCAGAAAGATAGAAACATTTATTAGCCAAGATTAAAGAAGTACACAGTCAGAGAAGATAGAGTGCTTTTTGTCAAGAGAGGTGCCTTATGCTGGGCTTGGTGACACATGCCTGTAATCTCAGTATTCAGGAGACTGAGGCAGGAGGATTCCTGTGAGTGTGAGGCCAGCCTGGGCTGCAAAGTGAGCTCAAGGCCAACCTGAATTGCATAGGAAAACTCTGTCTCAAAAAGACTAAAAAATAAAAAGAGGGGGTTGCTTTATGATCTGGGACTGAGGATATTTATGTATTTTAGGAGGTGGAAATCTGTGGGATTTGTGAATGCATTATGAAGGGAGAAAAGATGGGGGCTCAGTTTGCAAGTGAAAGTCCCTTGAAAGTCCACAGGAAAATAACACAGGCCTAAACTGTTGTGCATTTTAAGACTTAGCAAATTAGAAGTAGCTTGGAAGAGAAAGACTGTTGTGGCTTTGGGTAACTTTCACTGCATCCTGAGGCTCAGGTTTGTTTTAAAAGTGCAACTTTAAATTTACAATTTTCCTTACCACTTTTCTACCTATCTTTATTTCTTCTATCATGCCTCAGTGGGAATCTGTAGTTTCAGATTTTGCTACTCCAGGTAGTGTCTGCAGGCTAGAAGCATCCAATATGGGTCTGACCTGAGAGTTTGTTAGAAGTAGAGAATTTTGAATCTCATCCCAGATGTACTGAGTCAGAATCTACATCATGGTCAACAGGTGACATTTAGAAGCACTGAAATTTGAGAGCCACATTCCTAAATTGCTGGTGCTCAAACTTATTGGAATCATGTCTGGATTCTACTCCCACAGACTGGATTAACTGGCACAGGATATGAAAATATATTACAGGCAATTCTAATGTGCAGAAAGCTTTGAGATCCATTGGACTAAACTGAATGCATCCTGAGTAGGAGTGGGCTTCACAGAGAAAAAGCAACGTTCAAGGGAATAGGAAGTATTAAGACTCAGTAGCAAAAGAACATGGTGAGTTGAAGGGAAAAGGAGGTCAAGGAGTTCTGAATACAGAGTTACAGTCAGAAGTGATCAGGTTGGAGGCTAGAGGTTAGATCACTGGTGGAAGACTCCAGGATCTAAGCCTTTTGGGTTTCCTCAGATGCCTGAGCATGCTATTTTTTTTTTTAATATTTAAAAGTTCATTGGCCCTGAGGAAATAAGCTTGGGGATGTGGAAACACTGTGCCTGGTGTTAAGACTAGGATTTCTTTGACTGTAAAGAAACACATATTTTTTACCTTACTGAAAATCATTCTTTTAAACATGAGAGTAAAAGGTTGGGATGGGACCAAAGACAAATACAGAGCTGAAGGATAGCAGAATGTTAACCCCCACATGTGCCACCTTGGCACAAGGAGTATCCTGAGATGAATTCATCTGAAAAGCAGATATAACAGAAGCTCTCTGCCTAAATGCAAAACAGGAATTTGTAAAAATATGCTCCTTCCCTTCTCAACCAGAAAAGACAGAAGTTAATCAATGGAGACAACTCTAGACCCTTATCAGTTTAGAAACAGATGGCACCCGAGGGATCTGCATAATAATCTTGCTAAAAATAGTCCTTATCATCCTGCATCCCCCCATTTCTTTATTTGTGGCACAGTTTATTGCCCCTAGAAGCTCAAAGTCCCTTTCTTCTGTCTTGTCATTTCAAAAATGCATTGTTTTCTTAAGATGCCATAGAACCCTAAATTCTAAGCACCCCTTTGAGTTACTCATTATAGCATCCCATGGATGTGTACAGTACTCCTGTTAATAAGTTTCTGATGTTTTTCTCTTGTGAATCTGTCTTTTGTCAATCTGATTTACAGAGCCACAGCAGGTGACCCTAAGAAGGGTAGAAGGAAAAGATATTTTTGCCCTCATCCAAAATCAATCAATCTGCAAGACTTCATTTTGGTACTCTGACTTCCATTGTTCAGTTTAGCTAATATTTACTGAGTACAATGTCCTACACCCAGTGCTCTGGAACAGAATTGAGTACCTCCACTGCTCTCTTACCAAAGAGTCACAAAGTGGGGAGCTCAGACAGGCAAGTGATTTTTCCACGGAGCATTAGTTTGAGCCTGGTTGAAGATTTGACAGTGCTGCTAAATGGGAGAATTCTGTGCCATCCATCGCCACTTAAGACTTCAGCTAAACCATCTAATGGTCCCATTCATGCTGCAGCTGCAGGATTCCTAAGGCCATGCCAGGGGACCCCAGGAATGCAAATGAGGGCTCAGTCTTGGCCTCTGACACCCAGTGGGCTTTGAAAAAGAATAAGTAGGCATTTGTTGGAGGAAGGACCACAAAGGCACCACAGGAGAGGGGACTGAATGCCCCATGGGATTCCAGGCAGAATGCAAAAAGGCTGGTGTAATCGCTGCCACCACAGCTTGTGTGACCTCACTTGCTCGCTGGCTGTGGAGGCAGCGGAGGGGGCAGCCAGCTGAAGCAGGGGCCCTAAACAGAGTGGGTGTGGCAGCTCTTGAGGAATGGAGCCGGTCCTCTACAACCACAGGTGACAATGATTAGTCACAGCCAAGCAAAGAAAACAAAGGCTAGGCAAGAAGAAAGTAAAAGCAGTTTTTTGTTTTATGTTTGTTTTTGTTGGGGCGTGGGGGCCATTTTTCTCCATCTTTACTCAGAAGACAGGTAATGAAAAGTGAACAGTGGTCACAAGAATTCCCTTAAAAGGCTTACAGAAATCCGCAAATATCTCACTAATGCTAGGTAATTTTTGTAAAAGCAAGTTCTGCGAGTAACTCATGTATTGCTAATTTGCTCCCAAAATTTGATTCTGCCACTGTAGGGTTACAGATAGGGTTGCTTATGTTGCACAAGGCTATGTATAGGTGTCACTAACCAATCCTACATTGCACTATGGATTTCAGTATATGATAACTACTACAGGTTGAATTAGATTGTATGTGCTGAAAACAATTACGTGACCTCAGCCTGACATTTTGGACCACTCAAATCCTTGCTGTGGGAGTGTGTTGTGCATTGTAGCATGCAGTATGTATCTGATCAGTAGATACCAATAGCACCCTTCCCACTCGTGTTGCTGAAAATACCTCTAGACATTGCCACTTCTCCTAGGGGCAAAATAGTCCCTAATTGATAAGTACTAGTATAAAGTTGAAACACAGTATTGATATGAAACCCCTAAAAATAACAGAAGATGGATTGATATTCTTTATTGCTTATAATCAACAGTTCCCATACAGGAAACAAATCTCCAATGACCATGGGCAGTATTGTTCAGCTTCAATATAAAACAAAAGTTCTGTAAACTAAATATATAACTTAAGTAGCAAGCCCCATGCGTAGCTAGTCAACTCAGTCAAATCACCCCAATAGTTTGTTAAATCACATTCAAATGGCGCTGTCTGTGATTTTACTATGTGCTTTGTATAACTGTGGATATTCATGCAGCCCACATACTATCAGAATAATTCAATTGAAAAATAATCCCAAAAGACTGCTTCTAGGACATCTTTAGCGGAGGCAGACAGGAGACCTCATGGAGCTGTAGAATACAGAAGTCATTTTCAGCAGAATTCTGAGGTGGAAATGACTTTTCCTGCACACAAAAGTTTCAAAACACTCATCGCGTCACAGGAAACAAAAGATGGCTGATCACACAAAGAAGATACAACCACCAAAGTGAATCCTAAGAATTCTGGAAATGAGAGAGACAGGAAGACAGAATGACAGAGTGAAATATACAGCAAGGAGCCATCATCATGAAGAAAAGCAACCAAGCTGTGTAGTTAAAAATAGAAAACAAAATTCTAGAGAAGCAGGAAATATAGGGTTGGTCTTTTGAGCAATTCAAAAAATTATATAAGCAAAACATGAGACTATTTTCTTTAAAATGTAAATTCCATTTTTGTTTTCTCTTTGGTATGCATGTCTGCCTAGTTCTATATCTCTAGTTCTAAAAAAATGCCCTGTTTTGGAAGGTGCTCAGTATTATTTATTAAATGAGTTCTCTAATTATTAACAAAGGACCTGAAATTGGAAATAGAAACCCCAATGCATCTAAACTCCATGGACTCCCAGAGAAAATGTAGCCTGTACTAAACCTAAGATCATTCCTCCCAAAGTGCTTGAAGATGAGTGTAAACATGCATATTCAAATAACTCAGGACATAACTTGAAGGGGCTGCCAATGACCAAATTTAAATAAATGAAAAAAATAGCAGATGAAATTATGGGAATGGAATGAAAATTAATCCATTAGTGATACTGGGGGGAAAAAGCAAAATGTGGAGATTTTTTTCCTTTATAGAAGAAATGCCACAAAGCAAATGTCAAATAAATGTATGATTGAATTTGAAAAATCTCTGCTTTTAAGCATCAGTGTAGTCATTATGTGTACCTTGATAATATAGAAAACTGTCAGATTCTAACCTTACCAAGTGAGAAAACTAAGCACTAGCAGTAATGGAATATAATGTCTGTTTGTGTCATTTCATGGGAAACATATTATTTCTAGTAGTGCTTAAAACAATAGTTATCATGTGTTCTTTTTCACAATTTTTGTTAGTAACAGATTCAGAAAAGAAAGGTTTTGGTTAGGAAGTTCTACCTGAAGTCTATCATGCAATTACAATCAGATGTTAGATGGGAGAATAATCTGAAGGCTCGGCTGGGAAAGAATTATCCACTTCCATAATGCTACATGACTGACTATTTGATGCCAGAAAGCTGCTTCTTTCTGATTTGAGCCACTACCAAGACTGAGTATCTTTATCAAATAATAGTTGGTTTCCCCCAAAACTAATTAACTAACACAATACCCTTATAATTTGGGTTTGGAAAGAACATATCATTACACCCACAGTATTCTGTTGGTCAGATTGGCCAGTCCTGATTTAACATGTGAAGAAATTACATATGGCACGGCCACCTGGAGACAAAGATTATGAAACTTGAGAGGCTGACTTTCACAATCATCCATTTTCTACTTTTGGCACAATGGTTTAAGTGCACCCTAATTGTGAAGAAATAATGAACTAGTCCAAGATGTGCAGAGAGTTTATAAAATAATATACTCATCACTTTAAAAAATATAATAGAAAATAATTTTCGAAAAGGATTATTTTCAGTGAAAGTGTTCAAGAAGCAAACATAGCTTCTTGTAATGTGTGGCTCTTGATTTGCTTCTGGAATTGAAGAAAAAGATAGAAAAGACACTTGGGGGTTAATTGGAATCATTTGAATATGCATTGTATACTAAGCAAAACTATTATACAGATACATTCAAAAACCTTTGTTCCAGGATGCTCGAAATAGCTAAAACTCAAGATGTCCCAGTTAAGGTGAAACACAAATGGAGCTATATGTAGTTAATATAATAATCATCAACAAAAAGGAGCGAACTACTGATATAACCCATAACATGGAAGAATCTAAAAAGTATAAGAGAAAAATATCTAAACTGAAATGTACATACTGACTCTTTTAATATGAAATCCTAGAGTCTCTGGTGATAGAAATCAGATCAGAAGTTGTTTCTGAGCGTGAAAAGGATTGAGTAGGAAAGGTAATGTCCTTTGTTTTGGTAGATACATGGATTACAAAATTATATGCAGTTGCCAAAACTGGACTCTATATTTACAATCTGAAATTTTACTATATAAAGTATTGGGCTTTATAAATACAATCTGATTGATTACTTAAAAATTATATCACTCAAGTTTCCCAAATATAATAACATGGTGGGAGGATAATACTGTTAAGAATTTAGGTGTATGTTGAGCAAAGTATGATGTTTGTAACTTTTCAGTGATTCTGCGGAAAAGAGTAGATTTAAAGAGAAGTAAAGGACATGAATCAGTGTTTAACAATTGGTAAATCTAGGTGAGAGATAATAGTGTATGGTATCTTTCAAAATATTTTTGTAGATCTAAAATTTTTCAAAACAAAAAATTGAGAGAAATAGTAATAAATCATTTCCTCAGCCATCATTTCAGTAAGAGAAATGGAAGACAGAAATCAGCATCACTGCATAGTCTTCCTAGTTTGTTATCTATAAGAATATTTGATTCCTCTATATAGCTTTTATTATGAAATATATTTAGTTATTCATGTTTTTAACCAGAAAAAAATTATAATCTTAAGGACACTAGTCAAAGGTAACAGGAGATATGGGATTCCCTGCAGCAACTTTTACTGGGTTACTAGTTATATTTAATCACATTTCTCTCAAATTTATTGAACAAGCACACTGTTCCTATTTATCCAAAATTTTAATGATTCTCAATCTTTTCAACTGCATTAGTGCTTATTTCCCAGTCTTTTGCACAGACTGAATTGGCAGCTCAAATGTTTGCCAAATATAGAGCTAAGCATAAACTGGATGTGGAAAGAAGCAAAGAGGATC
>PVJX010003153.1:0-113434 GCA_004027295.1 Dolichotis patagonum | reverse complement strand
TGGAGACATTATAAGACTTCAAAAGCAAGTAATAATCAAACCAGAGTGGGTATCTTAGTGAATCTTGTCATCTTCAGTGTAGTTGCCTATACACTTAGACTTGATGCTATCCATCATAACAGATTTAAATAAAATCAGTCAATACAAAGTAGCAATCTAACAACCCAGATTCAAATAAGATCAGTCATAATAAGACAGTATAAGTTACAAAGGGCTTCAGATTAAGCTGATAGGAAAATTAGGGGTGATTACCATAATATGTCCTCTTATTTTTGGAATAGCTGACCATGTCCTTAAGTCTAGCGTAAGTAGACAAACTGGAACAGTACGTAATCCATCCAAGCAGAGTGGTGAGAATAATGTAAATTTTAAATCTTGTTTCCCTATTAACAATATCCTCTGCCTCCCTTTTCTAGACAATTCCTCCCCTTTCACTCCTGAGGGGTGCACTGCTTGTTTTGGGTCCCACTGCCCCTATATAGAGCATCTCAATGGACCCTATCTCCTGATCTACTCTGCCTGTGTTTCTCTCTGTTAGTATTTCGAGGCCCTCTATACTAGAGATTATAGCCAATCTTCTATGCCTCATTTCTGCTATTCTATTTTTCTGCCATTGATAGTCTATTTTTCTCTTCCACTCCACTGTCTGCCTCGTTCACTGAGGTCTCTCTGCCACTGTTCCTGAAATGCTTATATTCTTGTTCTCTCTCCCTAGAATGTCCTTCAGTATTTTTTGTAGGGTTGGATTGGTGGTCACAAATTCTCCTAGTTCCCCTTTGTCATGGAAGCTTCTTGTTTCTCCATTAATTTCTAGAGAGAGTTTTGCAGGATACATTAATCTGGGCTGGAGATTGTTCTCCTTCAGGGCTTGAATTACTTTACTCCAAGCTCTTCTTGAACTGATGGTCTGTGTCGAGAAGTCTGCTGTGATTTTGATGGGTTTTCCTTTTTGGTGATCTGTTTCTTTTCTCTGATGGCTTTTAATATTCTGTTGTTATATTGAATTTCTGGTATGTTGATTATTACGTGTCTGTGTGTAGCTCTGTTTGGGTTGTAGGTGGCTGGAGTTCTGTATGCTTCATACCTCTGCATATCATTTCTTTTTTCTATGCTTGCGAAATTTTCCTTAATAATTTCTGTGAATAGCCTTTGTAATTCCTCTGGTTTGATTCCTGCTTCTTCATTCGTATACTTTATTCTTAAGTTATAGATCCTCTTGTCGTCTTCCAGTCTTTGTATCTTTACTGCCTGCTCCCTTGTTATTTTAAAGAGGTCTTCCCTTTCATGACCCCACATTGCAAGCCTGTGTTCAATTTTTGATAGTCTATCTTTGGTTTCTTTTAAGCAGTTTTGCCAGCTTTCTGTGGAGTCTTTAGTTTCCTGATAATCTCTTTGAATCTGCTTCATGAATTCTAGGTTTTTTCTGAATTTTTCAATAAATTTTTCTCTCCATTTGTGTTCCTCCATTCTTCTGTCTGTGTCTTCTTGAGAGGTGCGCAGCCCTTCTTTTATTAATCTACTTATCTCTTGTTTGATTTGAATTAATATTTCAGTTTTGGTCCCACTTACAAGGTCCTGAAGATATCTCTTATGTCCACTACCACTGTGTTTGATGTTGCATGTTTGCTGCCCTCAATCTCTTTTGTATTTACCTCTCCTGGATCAATGTTCTCAGGGTTGGGGGCTGGGAGTGTTTTCTTATTTCTCCCTCTTGTCATGTTTTTGGTTCCTTCCATACAAGTTTACAGTGTAATTCCCAGACCCTTTTCTTGTTGGTTAAGGCTCCTCTCTAGAGGGCGCAGGCTAGGAGCTTTAGCCCTCTTTGATAGGTTATCAGAGGTTAGAGTTCACCCACGGGCAGTGTGCGCTAGCTCCTCCCTTCCAGGCCAGTCAACTTTTGCAGGCCTTCACTGCATCAGTGTGCACCGATCTCAGGGAAGTAATATTGTAGGGGCTCACTGGGTCCCTGCCAGGGGCACAGCCTAGTCCAAGCAGATTCCACCAATCCACTCGGCGAGGGGAGCATCCAGCTGAAGCCACTTCCTTATGGAGTTAGGGCTGTCCTGCCGAAATCCAACATGTAGTCCAGTCTGTTTCCCCTTTCCTGTGGGAGGGTTTTATTCCCATCACTCACCTTGTGTTGATGCCCGTCCCCGAGAATTGCTGGGCTCCTGGACCTCCGACTTCAGTGCGGCTGTGGTGGGAATTCACGGTGCCTCTGGGTGGGTCGTTTGCAGTGCTGGTCCGGGCGAGCTTCACACAGGGCTGTTCAGCTCTGCACTCCGGTGGCTCAAGCCAGTTGCTTCAGCACGGATCGCTTTTTCAGGTCGGGCAGGAATTCAGGCGGCTCGAGGAGGGCGCTGTGCTCGCTGATCTTATCTTCACTAATAGTAGCCCCAGGGCCTCATATTCGAGCGGTTTTTTGCACTTTAGTTTTTTTGTGGGTTGTGAGATTCCATCTCTCTCTGTTTGGGTCTCTCGAGGGTGTTTTATTCTGGCATTTGAGCTGTCTCTCTCAGAGAGGGTCTGTCTCCTGCTACCTACCAGTCCGCCATCTTGTCTTCCCCCTCTGGAGATAATTTAAATGAAGCTTTTCTCCTTTGTCATTTTATATAAGTATCATTAGCATATGGCACTATTATTTAACATGAATTTTTTCGTTAAATAAATATCCTGTGAATGCTGTTATCTTTGTATATTCAAAGTCAATATAGTTCTTTGTCCTTAGTAATTTTAACTTTATTCTAAATCAAGTTGGTCTAACTTTGAAATCACTGATATATGTTTAATCCCCAAAAATCATTAAAAGGAATGTAAAGATACTTAATTTTCTGTTTTACATTATAAACTTCTTAAAGAATGGACATAGTGTTTTATACCTTTTGGTTTTTATTTATAATGCCTTAGGGATGAAATTAGGAATTATGTGTTAGATTTGGTCAAATCCCTGAGTTAAAAAGAATGTTAGAACAATGAAATTGATCTCTTAATGCTATGGCTTGGAGAACAAGTATCTCTCTGATTCTCTGTCCTCATATGGTAGATTATCAGGGACCTGGGCAAGACCCCAATTTCCCAAAAGAGTGTATGGCGATGGCTTAAATAAATGAGACAAGTGGGGTATGTTTTTAGGGCTCCCGGAGAATCAAAACTCTCTCAGAGTTCAAGACTCTGGGGGCTAGGACAAGGAATGTCTCTGTTTAGCCCGTGTTTATTTAGTTTTTCAAACAAGGAAGGGGTTACAGTAGAAAACGCAGGAAACTGAGCAGGATCTTGCAAGTGGTTCCAGGACTTTTCCAAGTAACAGATTATGTTAATTTAGGAGAAGTATTTTAGGAGAAAGTCTCCTGGTTGGCTTTCACTACGGGAGTGAAATGCCTGTAGCTACAATCTGTTTTGTTAATTGAGTTGTCCTCAGCTGTGGCCCTGTCTTGCCCTTTGAGGAGTCTCTTTGTTCTCAGGTCAGCCATACCCTGGCCATGCCCCAGCCCAGCATATGTGTTCAATTTCTAGCTTCTATGGCTCCCAACAGTAGATGTTGTTTCCTTGAACTTATAAGAGTGTTAGTAAAGAAGTCATAGTTTGCTGTATACTGGAATTTGTTTATGTCTCTGCTGAATTTTTTCTATTTTTCTTCTTTACTCTCTTCCTCCTCTTTTCCCTCCCTTGTTTCCATCCTTCCTTTCCTGGGGATGGACCCCAGGGCCTTCATACTGAACTATATCCCCAGGTCTCACTAAGCTGCCTCAGTTGGACTTGAACTTGCAGTCCTCCTATCTCAGTCTCCCAGAGTACTGAGATTACTGGCATATACCACCAGGCCCTGCTGACCGGTTTTTTAACCCATGTTATGTGAGCACCTCCCTACACATCTTTAGTTCTGGTTCAAAAATAAACATTTAAAAATGTCTAAAAGGAGCTAACGGTTTTTATTCTTTTATGATATTGCTGATAGCTGTAATAAGGAATATTGTCATAACTGTGTTCAGTTGGTTGATTTTATTCCTCAAGCGAATTGAGTATGTGAAGGAACTTTATAGTAACATTGTGGTACATCTCTTTATCAAATGTGTTATGTGGTGAGAACTTGTCCCAGTGATTTGAAACTGTTTGTGAAGTTTGTTTAATCTGTACGTTTCTCCCTCTTTAGCCCCATTCTTGTGTCATCCTAATCTGTGGATACGCTATGGTGCCGTGGGATTTATCACAGTGGTCGCCCACCAAATAAGTACAGCTGATGTCTACTGTAAACTGATGCCCTACCTTAACCCGTACATTACACAACCAGTAATACAGGTATACATGTTCCAACTTAAAATCAATCCTCCTTTCATATGTGGCTTTTTAATGCTTAAAGACTCTTTTTTTATATTTAAAGATTTAAATGAGGCTATATAGCATTTTCATACCTCTTGTGGGCACACTAATGAATCAAGCACCTTGTAGGTGGGAAAAGCGCAAGAGAATATTGTGACATCCACAGTATAGCATGCAGTACTTCTGTACACTCTTCGGGTAACATAAGTATCTGCTTGTTAAAGTAAAAAGTATGACTGATTACAGTCAAAGTCATCAGTTGTAATAAATCAGAAAAATCTTTCTCAAATGTTTGTTGTTGCTTTTGATACTAACTAGTATCTGGTTTCTTTGTTTTTTAAAATATCTAATGATTCCCTTCTCCTTCCAAAAGTATTCAGCATTTGGTCATAAACTTTGGGTCTTTGGTTTGTGTAAATCAAATTTTATTCAGTGTATACTCATCATACTGCTAGACAGCCAGTTATAAATACTTAAAGGAACTGTTAAAAGATGCTTGTAGCTGTTAAAACTTACTGAAATGTCCTATTTTTAGTAGACTCTGTTTCCATGTGTGCCCTACATATATATTTCAGGGCATATTCCTTTTTATTGGAGAAAATGACCTCAGATATACTCTGGCAGCTGGAAAGCTTTACCTATGCTGTGCCTTCAGTTCTTTCTTTTTTCACAGATTAGTGTATTTTTGAAGATCAGTCTTTTGTAGAATTTTTTATTTATACCCCAAAAGCAGTTTATATATATGTGAAAGATGGATAACAGAAAAAAATGCTTTTTCATTCTTGAGGTTTATGCTTTCTTAGAAATAAGGCAGAGTGATACCTACTCCCTTTGTACTCTGTTTAGAAGCTTGTTTATTAATGTTTTACTTTTATTATTGTCTTATACCTTGAAAGGCCAGAATTGGGCATTAGGTAGGTAATGATCCATTTGTTTCCTAAAGCTTATCTTTCCACATTTTGGACTGGACAAGGTAAACAACCTTTTATGCTAACTTACACTGACTAGTGTAAAAGTACTTTTGGTTACTGTTAGTAGTGTTGTCCTTCTTATTACGTGCGCACTGACAAAGTTTTCCTAGGGATAATACAAGGAAGAACTTTATGAAATCTGGAGAGAGTAATGTTTTTTGGAAGATTGAACCTCTTGGGAAAATATGAGTGAAGGAAAGACCCATGCTTACTGAAAATCTTTGGATTAGCAGCTATGTGTTAGATCTGTGAACTGCAGACATTTTTATATCTAGGAAATATTCTGACATACTGGGTTTTGAAAAAGGTGCTTTTTTTGTTGGTACCGGGGATCGAACTCAAGACTGCATGCTTTCAAGGCAAGCACTTATGCTGCTGAGCTAAATCCCCAGCCCCAAAAGGCGCTCTTTAAAAAAACTTTTAGAAAATAAATAACCTATGCTAACTTTACAAACAGGTTATATTTACTGAATTTGAAAATAACTATACTACGTATTATATTTTTGGCTGATTCTTTTTATTTTTCTAACATAGATTGAAAGAAAACTTGTTCTGCTCAGTGTTTTAAAAGAACCAGTAAGTCGTTCTATATTTGATTATGCTTTGAGGTCTAAAGATATTACTAGCTTGTTCAGACATCTACACATGCGTCAGAAGAAACGAAATGGCTCTCTCCCCGACTGCCCTCCACCTGAGGACCCTGCCATCGCACAGCTTCTGAAGAAATTGCTCTCACAGGTTGTATTGCTTTTCTGAAATCTAACATTTAAATGCAAATATCGAAGAAAATTGTAAGATTTTAAATTAGATATTATAAATGTTTTTGATGAGGATACATTACGCCATATGAAAATAGATCTGGGAGACATCTTACATGTTTGTTTTGGTGTCTTAAGCAGATGAGCATGGCCAGGCATAGTGGTACATACCTGTAATCCCAGCACTTGGGAGAGAGAAGGATTACCTCGAGTTCGACCTCAGTCTAGGTACATAGTGAATTCAGGGCCAGCCTGAACTACATGGTGAGACACAGTCTCAAAAAAAAAAAAAAAAAGAAAGAAAAGAAATATTAACATGATGGTATGGCATTGGGTTGAGCTAAATAAGGAGTCATGGGAAACCCATTTAGTTTTTGTGATTGCTGGCTAAAAAAATAAAAGAGAGTAGAAATAGCCTTAGATTTAAGTAATACTCTTGATTAAATTCTGTATTTCACCAAAATGTAATAAAAATTCAACTGGAATAGGTGCAATATAGAATAATTGTTTTATTTCAGTCTAAATTGAGTTTTCACTGCATGCAAATAGTTTGAAATAACTTGAATTTTCAATTATAGGTTGAATAAAACAGTTTATTGTATTTTAAAATCTATGGATTTTGATCCATTCAATCTTGCTAGAATTAGGGAGTAATCTTGTTATATTTGGCATTGGTAAAACCTCTGCAGATATGTCTGTATTTGGTCTCCTGTTTTATTATGTGTAGGAGCTAAAGAGTCAAGATAAGAATAAAAATAGAAGTAAAGACTACAGCTGCTGAATATATGCTCATGAGCCATAAGGCAAATACTGAGGAACTTTAATGACAATCTTTAATCCTGAAAGCATTCTTTGTAAAGAAAATGCTTGTTAATCAATCATCTCTTGTCTAACAGGAGAACATGAGAAAATGCATTAAGTTTCAGAAAGAATTTTATAAGTTTTGAAATGTGAATCATTTCATGTGTTGTACCCATTGCTGAGTATTCAGTATAACCCCTTCCCAATGGGGATTGAACCCAGGATTTTTGCACCCAAGGTGAATGCTCTATTGCTGATTTATTTTCCCAGCACCTTCAGTGCTGTTTGATGTTCAGATATTGGAGGTCTGGTGATTGAACCATGAAATGGGGTATGAGAGGCTGGACAATAACCATTTTGGTTTTTTTAGATCTGGATTTGCTTACAGGTAGGGTCCATCTCTGAATCTCCAGGATAGTAGTTCTGTCTGTTCTTAGAGACTTAATTCAGTATGACTTGAATTTCTGAAGAGATTTTTCTTCAATTTTCTTCTAACACAGTGACTTGTATGTTAGATGTAGTTGATATTTTAGAAAGTGATTTATGGATAATTTGGATTCTGAGTCTCATTTTCCTGTTTCTCCTGAGTAGGTTATCCAAATCAAAAATAATTTAAGCATGCAATAAGAATCATCCTAATCTAAATGTTTTCTTGAGGCTTGGACATTATGATTGTTTGTATTTCTTATTTCCCAGAAAATACTATAAATTATTATTTTTGTTTCCAAATGCATTTTATTTCAGGGAGAAAAAGAAAAAAAAAAAAGAAGAGAAAGAAGAAAAACACCCAAAGGGGCAACAGTGGTACATACATTGTACATTGTCATCCCCAAATCATTCACCCAGAGCACAAAACATCTGCATTCAGTTGTCTGAACACTGCCAGCACAAATCTTTCTCTTCAGTGAACCCAGAGAAATCAGTAGTATAATTATCTATTTGTTATATACAAATACAGATACACATACATATGCATAGATTGTTTCTTTCCGCTTCCCACACTAATGAGATAATACAGTGTTTACACGTGTCTTATATATTTCACTAATGAGTATGTTCTTGAGTTGCATCCATTTACCTATAAAAGTCACCAGCTTATGCTTGTTTATGGCTGAGTTGTATAAAAATACCATATCTTTTTATCCAATCCTCAGTCAATTGGCATTTAGGTTGTTTCAAAGATCTGGTTATTATAAGTTGTGGTGCTATAAACATGGGTGCACATATATCGCTCTGGTATGTTTTTAATTCTTTTGGAAAGTTGCCCAGAAGGAGAATAGCTGGGTTGAATGGACCTTTAGTCCTAGTTTTTTGAGGAATCTTCTCACTGATTTCCACGGTGGTTGCACCAATTTGCATTCCTGTCAACAGTGGAAAGGATTTCCTTTTTTTCTCTACAACCCCTGCAGCATTTGTTATTGATTGATTTCTTGATACTAGTCATTCTTTCTGGGGTGAGGTAGAATCTCAGTGTTGTTTTAATTTGCATCTCTTGAATGACCAGTGATGTTGAACATTTTTTCACATATTTATTTGCTGTTTATACTTCCTCATCTGAGAAATGGGTATCATCTCAGATACCCATTTTTGAAGTTGATCTTTAAATCTAGGAGGACTGGGTTTTTTTTTTTTTTTGAGTTCTTTATATGTTCTTGATAGTAATCCTTTGTCTGAGATACAGGTGCAAACATTTTTCCCACATTGTGGGTGGTCTCTTCACTCTGTTGGTGGTTTTTCTTGCTGTGCAAAAGCTTTTCAATAGGATAAGATCCCAGTTGTTGACTCTGTGATAGTTCCTGTGCAGTCAGGGTTTTGTTCATAGTCTTTGCTTACGCCAGTGTCTTAGAGAGTTTTACCTATTCTATCTTCCAGCAGATTTAATGTTTCTGTTTCAAGATTAAGATCTTTGTTCCATTCTGATTTTAACTTAGTACATGGTGAAAGATACGGGTCAAGTTGTAATCTTTGGCATATTTTGTAAAGCCAGTTTTTCCAGCACCATATATTAAAGAGGCTGTATTTCTTCTAGTAAATGTGGTAAGGCACCTTTGTCAAGGAAGTTGTTTGCATTTTCTAATCTGTTCCATAGATCTTTGGATCTGTTTTCTTGTCAGTACTGTACTGTTTTTGTTACAGTAGCTTTACTGTATAATTTCAAGTCAGGAATTGTGGTGCGCCCTGTCTTATCTTTGTTGCCAAGGACTGCCTTTGCTATTCTAGGTCTCTTCTGGTTCCAGATGAATTTTAGGATTGTGTTCTTTAATTTGATATGCTATTAGAATGCTATATGCTATTAGAATTTTTAATAGAGTTGTGTTTGTAACAGTGTCGAAAGTATGGCCATTTTCACTATATTGGTTCTTCCTACCCTAGAGGATGGAATATTTCTCCACTTTCTAATACCCTCTTCAATCTCCTTTTTCAGAGTACTATAGTTTTCAATGTAGAAGTCTTTTACATCCTTTGTTAGATTGATTCCTAGGTATTTAATTTTTTACATGCTATTTTAAAAGGCATTGTTTATATGATTTCTCTCTCAGTGAGTTTGTTATTCGTGTACACGAGGGCTATTGATTTTTGAGTGTTGGCTTTGTAACCAGCTATATTACTGAATTTGTTTATTAAATCTAGAAGTCTTTTGGTGGAGTTTTTGGAGTTTTGTAAGTAGAGTATCATGTCATCTGCAAATAATGATAGTTTACTTCTTCCTTTTCTATCTTTATTCCTTTTATTTCTTTCTCTTTTCTAATTGCTTTGGCTAAAGTTTCCAGGACTATGTTGAATGAGAGTGGAGACAATGGACATCCTTGGCTTGTTCCTGATTTTAGATTGAAAGGTTTCAGTTTTTGTCCATGTGGCTTTTGGTTTGTTGTAGGTGGCTTTTATCAGATTAAGATAAAGGCCATCTATTCCATTTGTTTTTATGGTAGACTCTGTCAAAAGCTTTTTCTGCGTCTGTTGAGATGATCGTATGATTTTGTCCTTGTAATATAGTGTAATATGGTGTATTACATTTATGGATTTACATATGCTGAACCATCCCTGCATCCCTGGGATGAATCCCACTTGATCATGATGTACAATCATTTTGACAATTTGCTGCAGCCTGTTTACCAGTATCTTGCTGAGGATTTTTGCATGAATGTTCATTAGTGAGGCTGGCCTGTAATTCTCTTTCTTAGTTGGGTCCTTCTGTGGTTTGGGAATCAGAGTAATGCTTGCTTCCAGGAATGGGTTTAGAAGTATTGCTTCCTGTTCAATTTCATTAAAGAGTTTGAGAAGTAGTGGTGTTAGGTCGTCTCTAAATTTCTTATAGAATTCAGCAGTGAATCCGTCAGGGCCTGGCTTTTGTTTGTTGATAGGTTCTTTATTTCATCTTTGATTTCATTTGTTGATGTTTAGTTATTTAAAATTTTTATATCTTCTTGAGTCAGCTTTTGTAATTCATATATATCTAGGAGTCTGTCCATTTTTTCTGTATTTTCCATCTTATTAAACTACAAGTTTTCAATTACATCCCGGTGGGCGGGCCATCAGGAACACAGTGAGTCCATACTCTCCATATGTCTCCATACCCCTCCATACTCTCCATACCCCGCCATTCCATCCTTAAGGACGGGCTGGAAGTAAGACAAGGAGTCTTTGCCCTGTGCCCCTCCATTCCATCCCGAAGGGCAGACCTGCTTAAAGGCAGTGAGTTTGTGATCTGGGCTCCACCCATTGCATTCCAGAGTGCAGGTTGGCTGTAAGAATGTAAGACTGAAAGAAACCTCAAGACCCAGGAAATAGCCTGGTGCACAGACACACAGAGATGCCAAGATCAGGTCCATACTCAACACATCTCTGGAATGCAGCAGGTATTAGCATAGAACTGTAAACACCAGAAGAAGAAACTGAACATAGGCGCTCTTACGAGTCCACCGGCAGCCATCAGGAAACAGTAGGCAGTTCTGCTGGGGAGAGCCAGCCAGCCAAGCTACCATGGCCTTGGGACCATCAGGGGAGCCTCAGAGTAACTGCATATGTCTGGGGAAGCCAGCCCCGCACCCCAGTGCCTCCCTGGGAAACTAAGATAGGGGAAACCCAGGTGCCTGACCCATTCCCCTACACTGTGGTTAGACAGCCAACATGGGCAGTACCCCACAACCCACTTCTCTGGAAGAACTCAGGAAAATGTCAAGATGATGAAGCAAAAGGCAGTCTGGGCTCCAGACCAATTCAGAGCAAGTTCAGGAGATGTAGATATGGAAGAGATTGGAAGGGGCACACCTGAAGTTTCTGAAGTGGCAGTTGCAGGAAAGAAACAACTTCATGAGGCTATCAAAGAAGTTAGCTCAGAAGTGCCATCTCAGGGAAAAGAAGAAATGAAAAACATAAAAGAATTGCTGAACATATCTAAAGAAGACATGGATAAAAAAATAGAGGAGCATAGGAAAATGAGGGAAACCTTGAATGAACAATGTAAGAGACATATAGAATACACGAAACACATTCGAGATATCCAGGAAATTAAAAACTCCATTAAAAACTGGCAAAATCACTTGAAAGAAATTGAAGATAATCTTTCAGACTTTGAAGACAGGTTTACAATTAGCATCTGTGAAAGAAAAGATCTCTTAAAAATAAAAAGGAACCAGGAAATGACAATTCAATGGCTGCAAGATGACACAAAGTAAATTAATTTGAGTGAGAGGTGTCAGTGAAAAAATAGGGGTCAGCACAAATGAAATAACAAGACTATTTACAGAAGTAATAGCATAAAACTTCCCAAGCATGGGAAAAAGACCTAATATAAGTGAGGAATATAAAACTCCAGCTAGCCATAATCAAAATACGTCTACACCCAGACATATAATAATCAAGATCCCTGAAATTCAACACAAGAAGAGAACATTAAAAGATGTTAGAGAAAAGAAACTGATAACTATAAAGGAAAACCCATCAGAATCATGACAGACTTCTCACCACAAACCATCAAGTCAAGAAGAGGTTAGTGTTAGATATTTCAAGTCCTGGAAGAAAACAGCTTCCATCCCAGGTTGATGTACCCTGCAAAAACTCTTCGAAAGTTAATGGAGAAACCAGATACTTCCATGACAACAACGGAAGGAATTTATGACCACCAAACCAACTGTACGAAGAATACTGATGGACGTTCTGGAGAGAGATAAAAATGACCATGGTTCCAGGAACAGCAGCAGAGGAGGATTGCTAAGCAGGGCAAGCTGTTGAATGGAGGGGAAAAGTAGGCAGCCGACGGCAGAAAAATAGCACGGCGTAGCCATTTAATGTAGATGACCTTAATTCACCAATGAAAAGAAACATAGAGTGGTTTGGGATACAGGATCTATCAGTATACTTTATACAAGAAACACATTTAACTTGAAATTCATAGGCTGAAAATCAAAGAGAAAATGCACCATGTGACAAGGAATAAGGAAAAGGCAAGGATAGCTTGCCCATCAACTATAGAATGGATAAGAAAGATATGACATTTTTATACAGTGGAAAGCTACTCAACTATAAAGGAAGATAACCTCGAGGCTCTTGTAGATGAATGGATGCAACTTGAGATCATGCTCCTGGGTAAAATGGTTTAGAGTCATATAGGTGAACACTGTGTTATCTCTCTAGTATAAGAGACTGAGGGAGTTAGTGGGATCCAAACTGCACAGTGGATATTGTGAAAGTGAAAGGAGGGAGGAATCTGAAAGGAGAAGGTGTATCCATTGTTAATTTCCTATTATTTTTGAAGCCATATATTGTTTTCATTGTTCTGGGTTTTTTTGGTTTTATTCTGTTTTTTTTTTGTTTGATTTTATTATATCTAATTGTATGAGCAGCTGTTACAAAGATAACAAACTATAGTATGGTAGCAACTGTTGATTTCCTGTTATCTAGTTTCAAATCCCTATATTGCTTTCATTATTTTGTTTTGATTGATTTTATTTGATTTTGTTTTGTGTGATTTTATTATGTCTGATGGTATAGAGAGTTACTTTAAAGAGAAGAAGAGGCATTATGGTTGTTGATTTCTTTTTATCTTATTTGTTGTGTTCACTGCTTTATTTTGATTGGCTGTTTTGTGGTTTATTTGGTGTTATTCTCTTTAAAAAAAATAGAATACAAGTTTGCAAAGTAGGTATTGATGATTTTGTGAATTTCCACAGGGTTATCATGATTTCACCCTTTTCATTCCCAATTGTGTGAATTTGAGTCTTTTTTTTTTTTTGTACCAGAGATTGAACTCACAACCTTGCACTTGCCAGGCAGGCACTTAAGCCACTGAGCTAAATCCCCAGCACTTGAGTCTCTTTTGATAAGGTTGGCTAAGGGTTTTTCAATTTTACTTAATCTTTAACCAACTATAACCTTTAACCAACTAAACCAAAATTTATTTAATCTTAACCAATTCTTTGATTCACTGATTCTTTCTATTTTTTTTAGTCTCCAGTGTGTTAATTTCTGCTCTGATCTTTATAATAATTTCTTCCCTTGTACAAGCTTTTGGCTTAGCCTGCTGGGTTTTTTTCTAGATGTTTCAGATTCAGCATTAAGTGGTTTATATTCACTTCCTCTGTTTTCCTCATACAGGTATTTACTGCTGTAAATTTCTCTCCAAAGACTGCTTTTATTGTGTCCTACAAGTTCCAGTATGTTGTATTGTCATTATCATTATCATTGAATTGGGCATTAAAAACTGTCTAATTTCTTCTTTAATCTCATTTGTGAAATATTGGTTGTTTGGTGGGGTGCTATTTAATTTACATGTGTTTATGAAGTTTTTGAGGTTTCCTTTGGCATCAGTTTCCACTTTCGTTACACTGTGGTCTGATAGTATGCATGGGATAATTGCAATTCCTTTGCATTTACTTAGCATGTTCTGTGAGCCAGTGTGTGGTCTGTTTCGGAGAATGTTTCATGTGCAGCTGAGAAGAATATTCTGATGTTGTGGGGTGGGACACAATGTAGACATCTACTAGGTCCATTTTTTTTTCAAAAGTTTGATTTAGTTCTAGTATTTCATTATTGATTTTTTGTCTAGTTGTTGGTCTTTTTGTGACACTAGAATATTAGGGTCTCTCGATACAATTGTATTAGGGCTTACTTGATTTTTGATGTCCATTAGTAATTGTTTTAGATAGTTGGCTGCACTGGTATTTGTTATATGTATATTTATGATTGTTATTGCTTCCTCTTAGATTTTTACCTTTACAAGGATGTAGTGACCTTTACCTCTTTTATTCAGTCTTGGTTTGAAATTCACTTGTCTGCAAGTAGAATAGCTACCCTTGTTTTTTTCTGGGTTCCTGTTGTGTGGAGTGTTGTTTTCCATCCTTTGACTTTCAGTCTATGAATTTCTTTTTGAATTAAATGTGTTTCTTGTATGCAGCATATTGTTGATTCTTGCTTCTTGATCCATTCTGCCAGTCTATATCTTTTGACTTGTGAATTGAGACCATTAACATTGATGGTCATAACTGATTATCTATTGACTTATCCTTGTCATGTTATTTTCCTGGTGTTGTCTCTCATCTTTTTTCCCCTCTCTAATTGTTTGCCTTCCCTGGTGAATTCCTTCTGTTGGGATTCATGGATAGTAAGGTACCTTACTATCTCTTTTTTTTTTTCCTTATTATCTCTTTGAAGAATGTCCTTCAGAACATTTTGAAGTGCTGGTTTGGTGGTCATAAATTCCTTAGATGTTCTTTGTCATGAAAATATCTTATTTCGCCATCAGTTTTGAAAGATAGTTTTGCGGAATACATCAACTTTTGGGTTGAAAGTTGTTTTCCTTTAGAACTTTGAGTACTTCACTCCAAGCTCTCCTTTACGTGAGAGTTTGTGCTGAGAAGTCTGCTGTAATTCTGATGGTCTTTCTTTTTATAGGTGATCTGTTTCTTTTCTCTAACACCTTTTAGGCTTCTGTTTTTGTGTTGAATTTCTGGAATCTTGACTATGATATGCCTGCTGTAGATTTTTTTTTTTTTTTGGTGTTGGCTAATTGGAGTTCTACATGCCTTGTTTATTTGCATGCAAATTGTTTTTCCGCTACCAGGAAAGTGTTCTGACATGATGTCTGTGAAAAATTTTTAAATATCATTTATGGTATCTCCTGTTTGTTCATTGACTCCTGTGAAACTTAAGTTATTCATTTTTGTCTCATCTAGCAGTTGGTGGATTGATTTCTCTTGGTCCTTTGCTATTTTTGAGAAATCTTTCTTTTCCTGGTCACTAACTGCAAGCCTGTCTTCAATATCTGAGATCCTGTCCTCACATTGGCCTAATGTGCTTCGAATATTTTCCATGGAGTTTTTATTCTCCTGGATATCTGCTTGGATCTCCTTTATGGATTCCATTTCTTTCCTATGCTGAGCTTCCATAATTTGCTGTAGCTTGTCTGTTTTTTATTGTCTGTATCTGCTCTAATGTCGATAAGCATGGTGTATATTTTGGTAATCTCTGTTGTTATCTGAGGGATTATTTCTAATTTCATTTTTTCAAGAGCCTCATTCAATTGCTTTGTTGTTTCCACTTCAGAGAGACCTGGTGGAGAGCTTTTGGATTGTCCCACCTCATTGCTTCCTGGATTTGCTTTTGGTGAACTGGATGTCTAAGATTACATTTTGCATAGGTGTCTTTTCATTTTATTTTCTCTTTTTTTTTTTTCAGTTTACTTCCTAAGGTGATGCTTGTAAGTTGCCTGGTGGGTTGCTTTATTGGCAGTATTTAGGATCCTTGGGTGATAATTACTTCTCTGAGGTATCTTCCAGGCATAGCTGGTGTTTTGAGTCTATTGGAAGATCTTACCTCTTCAGTTTGTTGGTGATCCGAAGTTGTTGCTTGTTTGGTATAGTCCCTGTTTCTTTGGCTCTGTGCCACTATATTTTCTGTGATCCTTAGTTAATCTTGCTCATGGATTATCAGAACAAACAGCTGTTTAGAACCATTAGTCAATTTTGGCTGCAGTGGTACCAATAGCATCAAACAGCCTTGAAAACAACAAACTGAGCTAACCCTTAATTTGCATCTTTTAACCATATGAACTAGATTTGTGATTATATAATAATATGTAAAACAAACCAGATAATTCTACAGAGTATATAAGTCTGGTAAGTGTCAATTTTGCCCTCAGGATTAAAATTCAAAATGGATTAAGGAGAAAATAGAGAAGTGGAAGAAGAGAAAGAGATTACAAATAAGGTTGGAGGACAAAGAGGGAATCATACCAACTTGTGGAAATTGGTGCAGAAAATTGAGGGAAAAGAGAAATGGAAGAGATAATAGGAAGAACAAAACAAGCCCACCCCCACAAAAAAGTTCAGAACCACTTTCACACTCATATATAAACAATGAAGGAGAACGAGAAAAGAAAAACAACAAACAAACAATGAAACAAACAAAACCTGTGGACATAAGAGTCCTGAATCATGTCCATCTATGTAGCCAGCAATTGCTGTATGGCGGAGTAGCGGATAACCTTTGCTGGCCTGCCTGAAACCAGACTCATTGGGCTTGGCTCAGTCCAAGCAATTTCTACGAGTCAGCGCCCAGCTGGGAGCTGCTAGAGGAAGCCAGCAGCAGTTCTGAGTTTATCTGGCCTGTCTCCAAAATGGCTCTCTCCTTGTGGGAAGACCAAGTCCTCTGCACTCCCTGCCAGCCAGTGCAGTTTTCCATGTCCACTGCTCCCTTCCACTGCTGCATCTCCCTGCAGAGGCCTCCAGGGTTGCCTGCCATCACTGTCACCGTGACTGTGACTGTGTATCCCCAGGTTTGAACAGCTCCTATGCAGCGAGTCCTGTCTCAGGGAGAAGACACCATCTGCTACTACCTTCTTCTTTGTTGACATTTTTCTTTTTAATCTCTCTGGGCATGAAATTCACACTTTAGATTCTTCCTGGGTCGAGGGGACCCACTTCCTTCTTGCCTTCCTCATGATGCTGTATTCCAGCATCTGGACGGTGACTCTCAGGTTGTTTCCTCTACTGCTTACTACCCTGTCATCTTCCGGGAAGTCTCAAAATTAAATGACTAATTAAATAAATTGCATTAAAAACCTCTTTCTGAAGTTACCTTTTTATAAATCTTTAGTTCCTTCATGAAGCTATCTTCCAGCCCACAATCCTTTCTCCCTCAGGTGTGGTTTTTGCTGTTGCCGTGAGTGAAGTGAAGGAGCTTTCCTGTTTTCTGCTTTCTCTCAAGTGCTTCCATTAGTGCTACCCACTCCGTCCATGCTGTTACTGGGTTCCATGATAAAGCCACTACTACTCACTGGCTTGTATTTCTCTGAAATGTCAGTGATTCATATATTTCTCAAATCCTTTCATTTTTCTGAATGGGCAAGAGGAACAAATAATCCCATTTTAGGTTGCTTCTGATAAAAGTGTTAAGAGACTCACAGGGTCAAAAGGGCAGGTGCTGTAGCTGGAAAACAATATAGATTCTCTGGGGTACCCAGAAATATCAGCGGAACAACACCATCTTCCATTTGGGGAAAAGCTACGTGACTATCACTGTAGCTGGTGTTTTCTATGTTTTATAGCTATTCTTAAAACAAGTTCAAATGACAGATACTATATATATATATATATATATGGAAACTGAATCACAAAGAAAGTAATAGCTTGCCTGTGTTCACACAGTGCAGTAAGTCTCACAGTCTAACCCAAACTCCAAAGCTCACACTCCTATACTATCCTCTCTTGCTCCTCAAATAAGTATGTGAGCCTTACGTTCCCTGGGACCTTCCTGAGTTTAGTTTCTCTGCTTTTGTCTTTCTGATTGCTTGAGTCTAATCTGCAGAGGTAGAAGCTGCCTCTAGCTGCCCTTACTGTCTTCCCATTAATTTATAACAGAGCTTAACGAGGCCTTTATCCTATCTTTTCTCTCTTACTTCTCCTCCCTGAATTGGGAGGCTTTGGAGAGAGAAATTGGGTTCTGTCATGGATACAGAGGGAAGAGATAGGTTTACAGACTGTACAAGAGAGAACTTTCAACATGGCTGCAGATTTGTTTTTTTAAATTTAAGGTTCACCAGAATTTCTGGATTACCCTATAGGTGAGGTACAAAATGAGTCAGTAGGCTCTTCTAAACTGGATATGGTGACACATACTTAAAATCCCAGCTGCTTAGGAGGGTAAGGGAGAACAATCACAGAAGATGCCAGCCTGAGCAATTTAGCAAGACTTATTCAAAATAAAGTCAGTCTGTCAGTCTATTTATCCATGTTTTTTGAGACAGGATCTTAGGCTGCCCTTGAGCTCACTTGTAGCCCGGGCTGGTGTGGAATTCAGGGCTACCCTGCTTCACCTCCCCGTTATGCTGGGATTATGGGTGTGCACCACCACACCCAGCTTATGCAAAATAAAAATTAAAAAGGATTGGGAAGGTAGTTTAGTGGTGGAATGTGCTTAACATGTGTGAGGCCCTGTGTTCAATTCCTATTACCGTCCGAAAAAATTTCTTTTTTCTAGATTAGCCACCTTGTTTCTCTGGAGAAATATGTTCAGAGTTCCAGATAGTAGATTTAAAGTACACTTTTGGAACATTATCCATATGGGAGTTGAAACTTGTCTAGACTCCAGATTTTTAATCAGACTTACCATCAGGAGATGACATATGACAGAGCTCTTTTATTAGATCTCTCTGCTTTATTTATATCCATTTAATCAGGCGTTAATAAAGAATGTAGGATGATTTCACTCCCTCTGTAAAATGACAGATACATCTTTAACTTTTTAGTGGATTTTTGTTGTAGTAATTTTTGATTGAGTAGAATACAGGTGTAAAATTGAAAAGGTATAAGAAAAAATGTAATAAAATAAAATTTCTTCTAACGTCTGACTCTCAGCCATCCAATTTCTTTCTCTGTTGATTTATGAATTTTATGTTGTTGGGTGCTGGGTTCCTTTTGGTGTTGGACTTGTTCTGCTGTGCAATCACTTGGAAACAGTTTCTTCCTTTTAGGCCTTGCTTTTAAGCTTTGTTGGGTCCAGAGCAACCTTATAGGATAATATACTATGGTGCATAGTAAGAGCCCTCTCACCCCTGGCTGATGGAAACGTGAACTCTTTCCAGCCCTTTGTAAACTGGACATTGTTTGGCCTATGGCTTTTCTGTTGCTCTTTCATTGGCTTTGGGCAGTTTTACAGTTTAATTTTCATCCACAGGAGATCTCCTCTGAAGCTCTCACTCTGCAGATTCCTTTTCTCTGTTTCTCTGCCTCACACATTTAGCTTTTGTGGCTTTCTTGGTCTGTTACATTCGAGACAGCAATCTGTACAGTTGTCCTGTGCCTGAAGAGTGCTGTTTCATATTTTTTGCCCAGTTTTGAAATTGTTTAAATTGGGAAGGTAAATCTTGACTCTGTTACTCCATTATGACTGAAAGCAGAAGTCTGTGGCTATTTTTATGGGTTCTTACTAGTATAGTAATTTAGGCTTTATCTCTGGTAAAATGTAACCTCCTAGCTTTTCTTATTTTTCAAGATTGTCTTATTATTGGCCCTTTGCATTTCCATTAACACGATGCATGTTTTTATTTTATTAGGCCTTTAATTGATCACAGTAATGGTTTAAGATTTACTTGGTAGAGTTTTGTACATTTTTTATTCTAAGTTTTTTTAAAGATTATAATGGGTATATTAAATTTTTGTTTGTAGGTGGTATATGGAAATTTTTTATGTGGACCTTATATTCAGCAACCTCATAAATCTTGTTAGTTCTAATGAGCAGTTTGTATATTTCTTCAGAACGTGTACATTCTGTTATACAGACTGGGAATAGTAACAGTCTTATTCATTATTTTGCTAGCTAAATACATTTGTTTCCCTTGCCTGACTTAAGTCACTCGGGTCTTCAGTACAGTATTAATAGAATTGGTAATAGTGGGCATCCATGCTTCTCAGCAGGGCAAGAACTCTACATTATACCATTTAGTGTAATGCTTGCTACTGGTTTTTTTGTATAATCTTTTTATCATATTTAAGAAATTCCCATATATTCCTGGCAAGCAGAGAAAATTATTGTGGAAGAATGTTACCAGATTAAGTAGATAATAGGATGAGTTTTTTCTTCTGTTAATGTAGTTAATAAATACATTTATTGGTGTTCATATTTTAAACCTTTTTTTCCTGTGGTTATTTAGAATAAATATAACTCATATTGAACCTCTGTATGTACTTTATTATATAAAATACATAAATATAAAACAAATATAGAAAGTATGTAAAATGTTTTTATGCTTAATTTGATTGCTGGTACTTACTTGGTATTTTTGTAGTTAGGCTCATCAACAGCCTTTTTCTTTCTTGGAATATTTGTTTCAGTTGTTTGTTTTGGATTTTATTTCATTCCTAACATTTTAAATTGAGATGTTATCAATTTAAGATTCACTGTTTTAAAGTGTGCAGTTCATTGCTTTTAATATGTTCATAATGTGTGTAACCATCGTCACTACTATGCCCAGTTGCATTACCACATAAAGAAACTTCATGCCCATTAGCAGCCCATTCTCTGTTTCCCCTTTGTCTCAGCCCCTGACAACTCCTAGTCTACTTTCTGTTTCCGTGAGTTTACTTACTCTAGACATTTCATGTACACGCAGTCAGACAGTATGTGGCTGTTGTGTCTGGCTGCTTTCAGTAGCCCTAAAGACTTCAGGCTTCCTCTGTGTTACTACGTGGATCAGTACTTGATTTCTTTTTTTACTTTTATGACTCTGCCTTTTGTGGTCTAAAACATAAACCAATAACAAGAGTAGGACTTTTTACTACAGCTGTAAAAATTGTCTGATTTTTATCAGACATGAGGTTAAAACAAAAATCTCAAGGTAATCTTGGAAAAATTTAGTCAAGGAATCCACTATGATTATTGTACTTTAAAGCAATCTTATTTCATGATTTTAATGTGTGTTGTACCTCCCTGGGATTGGTTTGTTGTGTACTGTGCAGATAAATTGTGAATATAACTTTTAAGTCTATGTAGGAGGCGTCTAGATGAAGACCTCAAGAGAACTTCTGTTTTATTAAATGAATGTATCTTATTAATATGTATCATAAAAATGTACTAGAAGAGTCTAAATGGATGAAGAAAATGCAGAACTGCTACATTTACCCAAATATTTAACTAATTAATTGAATTAATTTTTCAGATTAATTAGTATTTACTGTTTGTCAGTTTCAGTTGTGTGTGTCTTTGGCAGGTTAATGCATTTCAATTTCACTATAATCTTACAAGATAGATGTTAGTAATTATCTTCATTTTATAGATAAACAAAGAGGGATAGAAGAGTTGGGAAACTTGCCCAAGTTCATACAGTAATGGAACTGGAATTTGAACCTTGGCAGTCTGACCCTAGCCATGACTGCCCATTGCTACTGGGTATGTTGCTTACATTTGCAGTTCAGCCAGGATTCTTACCATATTCTGAGTGGTTTACAGTGTTCTGTGTATTTGAGAGCCTTACCTAGGTCTCATTTAATATTCTCAACACAATCAGGAACAAGGTTGAAGTAGGTACACTTTCTAATTTGCTTAATAGTCACAATATTTGTTTAGATACTGTTTATTTAGAACAGTTACATATTAAAAATTTATTAGGTATCAATCATTGTGATAAGTTCTTTGGAGATTTTAAAGGTGAATTGTACTAGTTTGCTGCCATTTAGGAAGGAAATTAAGATACAAATCATAAAATAAAGGAGAAAATGCCCTAAGAGAGATTTCTAAAAGATCCTAGTAGTGACGTGTTGTTTTCTCTTTTGTTTGCCTGCTTAGTTTCATCATCATTCTGATTCTTGCAATTTTAAATTAAATAGTTAAATTTTTATTTGATAATTATTCTGAGGGCTGTACTTCTTTTAAAAATAACCTATAAATGATATGATTTTATTTGGTTCTAGGGAATGACAGAGGAAGAGGAAGATAAACTTCTGGCACTAAAAGACTTCATGATGAAATCTAATAGAGCAAAAGCAAATATAATAGACCAGAGCCATCTTCATGATAGTAGTCAGAAGGGCATAATTGACTTGGCAGCTCTGGGCATAACTGGAAGACAAGTTGACCTTGTTAAAACCAAACAAGAACCAGATGACAAACGGGGTTAGTCATTTGATTGTTTTATCTTATTATTACTTAGTTCAAAGACTGGATTTTAGCTAATTAATAAAAAGTAAAGTAAAAGCCTCATTTTCCAAATAGAGAATTTGTAAATACAGTGACTATTACTTAAGAGGAAGTAAGGGAAGGAAGATGGGGAAGTGAACTCAACAATTAAGTGATTAACCTGCTCAAATTATACCTCTGTATGTGTCAAACCAACACCTTATTCAAAGCTCTAGTAATAGTCATGTTGCCTGTGGAAATATATGGTTGAAGATGGAATTCTGTCTTTCAGTCCTTTAACCACATGTTCAACTCAGTAGTACGTAAAACTTAGTAGTAATGGTTTACATCCTTAATGTATGAAACATTCATACACATTAGAGCACCCCAAATGAAAGAGGGTAGCAGACCAGCTGGTAGGATAGAAGTGCATATGTATGAAAAGGCAAATAATTACATAAATGCAAATTAAAATAGTGAGATGTGATTTTCTTCCTGTGTGATTAGTATAGAATGGCGATATCTAAAGTTGGCAAACTTGTAGAGAAATGAGCATTTTTATACACTCTAGGGTGAAATTAGAAGTTTTACACACAGTCATTAGAAGGCATTTTAGGGGCTGGGGATTTAGCTCAGTGGTGTAAGTGCCTGCTTGGCAAATGTGAAGTCGTGAGTTCAATCCCCGGTACCAAAAAAAAATAAAGAAGGCATTTTAACATGAGATATAATTTAAATGCCTTTATTATTTGATTCACTTTTATTCCCCCTAAAAGCAGTGGCAAAGTTTATTCAAAAGAGTAAAAGTGAAGAGAGAGAAACTGGCTCTGCAGAGGAAACTTGCATCAAGTAAAAGAGGAAGAAGCAAGCTAAAAGTATGCTCTGGAGGATACAGGGAACGCTACTGTGAGGAAAACCATGATAGCCTGACTTACTGTTTTAAGTTTCAAAAATGTATCCTAAGAAACATTGACAGGCATATGAAGAAAAATATATGAGTATTTTTGATGGAAGAGAAATATCCATTAACAGAGAAATGGAAATAAAACATTTGAGGTATTTAGTTAGTAAGAAAAAGGCAAGTTGTCAAACATTACATTCTACTTTTAGCAAAGTAATTTAGTGGTATATCATTAAACTGAGTTTTGTGAGATTTACCTAGTTGGATATTAGACTATTAGAATTATGGGAGTAATTCATGTAGTTTGCTAATGCTAGAACTTTGCATTACTTAATACATTTTTTATAATTCAGTGAAGATAAAGGGTTTCTTATGTATCTGTAAATAGGATGTAGCTATAGAGCTGTTGATCTTTTTTACTTGTTTGATTTTTGTTTTCCAAGTAACTTCTACTAGACATGGAAAGGTCATGCTTAGCAGTATAGTCAGTACCAATTAGAAAGTTTTTATTTTCAGTGAAACTGGTTACTTAAAATTGAGCTAGCTTTAGGAAACTAAGAATAATTAGGATTAATTATTCACACCATTAAAAGTTCATCTGTTCCATCTCCCTAGAGATCAAGTGAGAGTTACTGTCTTGATACATGTATCTTAATAAAGTGCAAATCAAGAAGAAGAAATAGAATGTGAAGTCCATTGCTGGCCCTTTAAAAAAAAAACAAAAAACAATAGACACACATTGGTTTTAAGGCCTTTTAACCTTGCTACCTTCAGACTAATTATTCTGAATATATTTTCATAGCTAGAAAACATGTAAAACAAGACTCAAATGTAAATGAAGAATGGAAAAGCATGTTTGGGTCACTGGAACCTTCCAGCTTCCCACAGGCCTTGCCGAAAGGAAGTGACCAGGAGGTGATTCAGACTGGGAAGCCTCCCCGTTCCGAGTCCTCTGCTGGCATCTGTGTTCCTTTGTCATCTTCTCCACAGGTACTGTCCCTGAGGCTCTAGTCCTCTGTATGTCTTCTGCTCTTTTGCATATTTAAAGTCTGTGTACTGTACTAGAAAAATCAATTGGTGGCCTGTCCTTTAGAGAGGACTTACTTCTTTTTAAGACAGGTTTAATTTTACAACTAGTAGGGAGAAATCAAATTATTGAAAGAACCAAAAAGATTTCAATAAAGTGATCTGAAATTGTAAGTTGAAGACAACATGATAAACTGTGTTTATAGTTAGGGTACAATGAACTTTTAAAATCTTTTTTATTGCTCCTTTACAAAGCATAGTAGCAAAAATATGTCTGTGAAGAGTTACCAAGTTTTCTATGTGTGATAAATATCACAATAATTTTGATATATTTTTAATGAGTTTATCTTTTGAAGTAACCTCCATAGCCAATCATATTTTAAATGAAAAATATTAATTGAACCAGACCAATAAATCTTCAGTTAGATTACTGAGGGGTTTTGTTCATATCATTATTATTTTGATTTTTTTTGAGACAGGGTCTTGCTATATTCCAGGCTGACCTCACTCACTGTGTAGCCCATGTTGGCCTGGAATGCTCTTACCTCACCCTTCCAGAGAGCTGGGATTATAGGTGTGCCCTACCATGCTGGCTTTTAAATAAATTTTAAAATTGGTATGTTATTAAGCACAAAAACTGGTCCAAACTGTACAGAACATTGATACATTTCTATCTTCAAATATGTTTCACTTATGGTATAACCACCTAAATTCTATTTATTTTCACAGGTTTCAGAAGTAACAAATGTCCAAAATAAAAAAACAGTAATACAAGTTTTGAGTAGCACAGTTTTACCATCTACTTACCAGATTCGAATTACCACTTGTAAAACTGAACTTCAGCAACTCATCCAACAAAAGCGGGAGCAGTGCAATGCTGAGAGGATAGCGAAGCAGATGATGGAAAATGCTGAATGGGAGAGCAAACCACCACCGCCTGGTAAAAGTTCCACTGGTACCTCGGTGTAGTCTAGCCTGTCTGCCGAAGCGTAACATCTAATGCAGGAACTTACAGAGGTTGAGTGTTCCTGATCTTAAAGTCCAAAATTTTAAACTTAATTGGAGGATTTAGGAGCAGTTGTGATTATGTATTTCCTGTTATGGGGATGGGGGTGCTTTGTAAATCCTTTAAAATCAGAAATACTTCTGGTGACAGATGTTTTAGATGAAGGATATTCAACCTGTACTTTACCAGACAAAAGGAGCCAGGACAAAGCTATCACCTGAGAAACCCAGAGAAACAAACAATAAAAACAAAGAATCTTAAGTCGTGTTTGTGGCGGCGGGATCTTTTTAGCTGTGGGTGCAGCTTGCAGTGGCATGTCGAGGCCAGGCACTTAGTGGTGTAGCCTATCCGTGTCATTTCCCATTTGTAGCAGCAAGTTTTACTGGCCCGGTGCTACGCCACTTTCATGGAAGGTCAGGCTTGTTCGGCTCCTGTTTCCATTTTCTGGAAAGTTTGCCGTTTAATCTCTTAATGTTAAGGCAGAGGTAGAACATTTACAAAATACTAGATTCTTTAAAAAATATAACAAAAACTCTTATAGCACCACTATTTAGGAAAATGATCATCCTTAAGATTTGTGAGAAATACTTCCTGTAGTCTAAGAAGATTTAAAAGAAATTTAGCCATAGTTCAGGTGAAAGTGTAGTTCACTCCACTGTAATGTGGCAGAGCTCACAGTTTACCAGTGGTTTTTTAAAAAGTTAATGAGCTTCTATGTTTAGATCTAATAATAAAATTTAACTTGAAAACACACAAGAAATGCCCAGTGTATTTCATTTCTCAAGTGACACTGATTGCTGATTTAGGCACAGTGCTGACCTCTAGTACAGTATGATCTTTATTACTTTCTGCTTTATTTTAAAATCAAATAATTAAATATTACACAATTTTGTACTCCAACAGGATTAAAAACAGTAGTGATTGAGAATGGCTAAGACATTTCAGGGCCTCAGAGAATTTATAACTTATTAGATAAATCACACAGGGAAGATGTATATAATGGAATATACATAGAAGATTACGGATATGAGGAAGGTACTGGGAAGTATAAATTGTCCAAGGTGGTAATTTATGATACTATTTATACTAACATGTTTATGTCATAATAAATTATTACAGGTAGAGAGGAAGTCAACCAATGTCTCAGTGCTTACTTTGTGATAGAATGTTAGATCCTCATTTATTTGTTTATCCATATATTCATCCTTTGGGCTAAGTAATGTACCCAGCATTTTTACATTTGAAGAAATTAAACATCAAAGAGTTGAAATAAGTAGCCCGGGGTAGGTTAAGGTACGGTGGAGACGGGTTTTTGAGGCTTTCGTGCTCAGAGGCTTTCAGTCGCTCATCCATTCCCAGTTCCTCTGGGTGAGGGTGATCATGGCTCCATGCTGCTCAGTGAGCGGGTAGGGTCAGATCCTGGAGAAGGGGCCAGGTGGAGCCTTTTGAAGCAATGCTGACTGTCTCAGCATCTTAGTTAATAAATAGTAGTGTCTGTCAGGGTCCAGTAGACCACTCTGCTAGCTAACAGTTGGTACCTTTGAATCACTTAGTTCTCAAGCTAGTTGTTGGTGATTGTAGGTGGAGGCAAAGGGAAGATTGTATTTGCAAACTGTAGTGTAAGATACACTCCTTTGCTTTATCTTAGGATGGCGTCCTAAAGGGCTACTAGTTGCACATCTCCATGAACACAAATCTGCTGTGAATCGAATTAGAGTCTCTGATGAACACTCACTTTTTGCAACATGTTCAAATGATGGCACAGTGAAAATCTGGAACAGCCAAAAGATGGAGGGAAAGACCACTACAACTAGGTAACGTGATCAGGAATGGGTCAGTTAAGCACTCAAGTCAATGAATATTCATGTAGTACTTACTCTGTACCAGCCACTGTCTTAGGTGCCAGGGCTCTGGCACTACTAGATGAGGGGAAAATTTCTTGTTCTATAGAGTGCCTTCTAGTGGAAAGTACTGTACGTACGGTATTGTGTTAAACGGTTAAACAAATGTTATGAAACAAAGTGCAGCTGGAAAAGGGAATGGGAGATGGAGGTAGAGGTGAGGTAGAGAAACATTTTAAATAAATTGGTCAGAGAATACCTCACAGAGAAAAACGATGTTTGAAGGACTTTTAAAAAAAAAGTAGGGGTAGGAGCCATGCCGATGGGTGTGGAAGAATATTTCAGGCAGAAGAAATAGGAATGTCAGAAGCCCCAAAGAAGGAGACACTTTTGGTATGTTCAAGGACAGCAGACAGGCCCGTGCGGGTGCAGCAGAGCGAGCCAGCGGCAGAGGAGGGAGAAGCTGAACACTGGGTTCAGGCTGTGGTGAAGGACTTGGACTTTGTGAGCTGGGAGCCTTTGAAGGGTTGTGAGTGGAGGAGAGATACGATGTAAATTAGATGTACGCTGGGTAGGGCGAAACAATTAGGGGACTACTATAGTAAAGAAAGGAAGAGAAGATGGTCCCAGAGACCTGGTAATAGCAATGTTGATAAGGAGAAAGGTGCATATTTGATGTTAGAGCTAGCAAAATTTGCTGATTTTTAGCTAGAATACAAGCAAGAAGAGGTAAAACCTGATGAAATGGCCAGCTGTGTCAGGAAGACAAATTCTGTAAGTATTTTAGATTGGTACAACTTTATTGCTGTGCCCCGCCCTGATTTACAGTCTGTCTCCAACTCCTTTTTGCTTTTGTTCTCCCTTTTTTTTTTTTTTTGAAAGACAGGGTCTTTCAGGCTGTCCTTGAACTCATTGTGACAGCACAGGCTGGCCTTGAACTCGTACCAGTCCTCCTGCTCCAGCTCCCAAGTGCTGGGGTTATAGGTGTGCGCCACCACCACTGAGTGCTTTTAGTTTAAATAATCATGTTATTTGTTCTTTGCCTAGTTTGGTCTACAAAGCTACTAGAAATCAAAATTGAATCTCACCTACATTAAAGGATGTGGTAGTCTCTGGTGCTTTTCCCATGATTGGTTTATTGACTATAATGAGGCAAAATATCAAACAAAAAATGTCTTTGATAACTAAAATATAGTGGTACCTTAGTTCATGACCTTAATTTATTTAACAGTATTGGGGAAGATGACCTTATAGGAGGATAAATCAGAGTTGAATAAGTAAAGGGGACCTGTGTGTATATGGTGCAGTAATGTAGTTGATGTTACAGTGAGAACACATAAATGTGTGTATATGTGTAAGTATATATGTAGGTGCCTTTTCCATATTAAATAAGAGTCTTTAGGTGGCTGCCACTTACCTCATTTGTGTTTCTGTTGGGGAGATGCCTGGGGTTGTGTCTGTCACCTGATGTGGAGTTTGTGAACAGGGTGAAATTTGGTCAAACTCTTTTATTTGAGAACAGAATTGTTTGTGAAGCATTGGTGAACAGAAGCATTACTGTAATTTAAGCTTATTTGCCTGATTTTGTGTTAATTATGTATTTTTTTTAAAGGGCTTTGTGTTTTAAATCTTGCTTACTGGTTTTGTTTATTCGCTCTGCATTGTATTGATCCAAATGGAAATGGAAAAATCATTGAAAGAATCAGGAGTCTATGTAGCAGTTTTTAAATTAAGAGTTTATCATGGAATTTTCCAACCTATGAAGACAGGTTGACATGTTTTACAGAACATTCATGTACTTGTTTTATGTTTTTGGTTTTATTGCAGGGTATTGAACCTAGGGCTTCATGAATGCTCAGTGTACATTGTCACTGCGCTATGCCTCCAGTTCATTTCATTGTTATTTCAAAGCAAGTTGCAGATACCAGTACATCTAAAATCTTCATCATGCACATCATTAACTTCTTTATTTATTTACTTATTTTTTCCTTTGTGTGTGTGTGGGAGGGTGCTGGAGATTGAAGCCATGGACTTCACACTAAGATACATCCCCGCCCCAGGCAGATTCTACCAAGTATCTTAAGTAGCCCAGGCTGGGTACTTGAGACACTTCTGCCTCAGTCTTGCAGAATTCTGGTATAACAGCTTTGCCTCTCTTAGTTCTTGTTCTGAGGCAGCAAAAGATGTGGCAACAAAGTAGTATGCAGCCGCCAGGTGTGGTTTATTAGAAGAAACAGAAGAAGGCCCTTAGGGATCAGTGGACTGGAAAACTGCTTTATGCTGCTTGCAGACTTCCTGTGGCAGGGTGGGATGTAGGCGTCACTCTTCTTTTTGAACATATAACTGCCAGGATCATAAAACTCGGCAACAGTAGTAAATTAAAGTGGCAGAATTTAAAGGAAGATGGTTTATTTGTAAAAGGACAGAAAAAGAGAAGATTGACAGCTGCTCTGGAAGAATAGGGGGCATCAGAAGCAAATACCTATCTATGGGTCTTTGTCCTCAGTTTAGTTTTATTAGTATTGCCCCCCCTCTCATGTGGGCTGGTGGAAGTTGTCCCTGTCTGATTGGCTCTCTGGCCTTCTTTGTTCCTGACCTTGGACACCTCTGTCAGCATTCTTTCTGGCCTTTGGGTTCTTCTGTCCCTTTGTGATGGTTGGGGGGGGTAGCCTTATAGGAGGATAAATCAGAGTTGAGTAAATAAAGGGGACCTGTGTATATATGGTGCAATAATGTAGTTGATGTTAAAGTAAGAACACATAAATGTGTGTATATGTGTGTGTATATATGTAGGTGCCTTTTCCATATAAATAAGAGTCTTTAGGTGGCTGCCACTTACCTCATTTCTGTTTTAGCAGAGGTGGGTGAAGGGGCTGGTTTTCAGGTCTTTTATGTTTGTGGCTTCCTCCTTACTTAAATTCTTATGATTATTATGTTAGATAATGCAAAATCCAGGAGTGTAACTACAGAGAGAGTTTTAAGAAAGGTGCTTAGAGGCCTCATTCAAATGAAGTGGAAAAACCAAGTAGCATAAAATACTAGTAAGGCTCAGGGTATTTTATTAGTATCCTCTGATGGAATACAGTTCATTTTCCCTGCAGGGCTTTTGACAATGTATATCATGAGCCGTTATCAAGAAATACACTAAGAATAAACGCAATGAATAGTTTTAAGGCTGTTCAGTTTGCCTTTATTTAGAATGGTTAAAAAAAGTCCCAAATTAGAAGCAAACTAAAGGTTCAGCAACAGGGGTCAATTTGTATATTAAAAGAACTGATGCAGCTGGCCGTGGTGACACAGGCCTGTGATCCCAGCGTTTGGAGGCTGGAGCAGCTGAAGCAGGAGGATCACTGTGGGTTCAAGGCCAGCCTGGGAGTTCAAAGCTATCCTGAACTACATAGTGAGACCCTGTCTCAAGAAAAAGACCAAGCCTCCCCCCTCAAAAAAACCCAAACAAACAAACAAACAAACAAAAAACAGTGAGAGAGAGATGGTGATGATGATGCAGCTGTAAAACTGGTGTGGAAATAAATTCTTCATTATGAAGACCACAGGAATATTGTTTAAAAGTAAAAGTTCAAGAAGAGGATACAGACAGTTTATTTTTGGAATGGCAGAGTAAAGACCTCTAAAAGCTGTTCCCCCATAAAAGCAGTGAAAATACTGTCAAAAATTGATTTTTCTTAGAACTTTGGAAATTAAAGTTTTGGAATTCCGTAAGTGTTCAGTTAACAAAAACATCTTACCCTCAGAAAGAAGAGTGAGTCATGTCGTGTTTAACTGACTTAATTTTAGCCCCTTGTACCCAGTTTTGTGGAAGTGTTGAAAACAAATAGCCCCCAATTATGGTAGCCATCAAACTAGCTCCTTAGTGGGCGCTGGAGGAGTCATAATGACTTTGGTACTGCCCAAGTCCCCATCTCCAGAGAATTACAAGTCAGGCAAAGAACCGGAAAGGGTACCCAATACACAGGAAAAAAAACAGTTAATGGAAACCGTCTCAGTACTCCCAGATCCTTCAGTTATTACAGATATGTTCAAAGAATGAAAAGAAACCATGTTTAAAGAAGTAAAGAGAACAGTGTCTCAAAGACTATCTAAGAGAAATGGTAGATAACCAAATAGAAATTGTGGATTTGAGAAAACTGAAATAAAAATCCACTGGACAACCTTAACTACAGATTTCAACTGGCAAGAGAAAAAAATAATTGGAAAATTTATAGATAATTGACTTTCAGTCAGAGGTACAAAAAGAAAACAATAAGGAAAAATGAACAGATCTTGAGGAGACCTGTGGAGCTCCATCCATCATTTCAACACATGCATGAGTTTAAGAAGGAGGGCAGAGTGAGTGTAGCTGTCCCTTGGTATCTGTGGGGGATTGGTTTCAGGATTCCTGCAGATACCAAGAGAAGTGGATGCACAAGTCACTCATATAAACCTCTGTATGTCCCATACTACCTGGACACGTCATAAACAAACTGTTGAAAGGCAAAGAAAATTGTGAAAGCATCTAGAGAAAAGTGTCTCATTAACAGACATTTCATCAGAAGTGACATAGGTTAGAAGTCAGAAATACGGATGTAATTCAGTGTGAAAAGGAAAAGACTGTCAGCCAGTAATCTGTATCTCATAAAATTGTCCTTCAGAAATAACAGTGCTAAAACATAAATAAAGACAAGGACTATAATGCTGGTGTATTTTCTCTAAAATACTAAAAGGGATCCTTCGTGCTGAAATGAAAAAGCATGGGACTGTAACTTAAATCCTTCTAAAGCAATCAAGAGGAAAAGTAGAGTAAAAATCACTAGTAAATATAAAAGAAGGTATGAATTATTTTTGCTTATAACTCTTTTTACCTGCTCACCTGCATAAAAATGTAAGACTGTCTGTGGGCTTGTAGCACAATTATGTAACAATAGTACTATATGCCAGTAGTTGAAAAACGATGGAGGAGGGGAAACAACTATCGGAGCAAGTTTTGTTTATTATTGAAATGAAATTGGTATTTATCTGACTGTTTTAAGATGTCAATCGTATTTTTTAGGGCAACTACTTAAAGTTGAAACTTAGTAAAATTCAGAAACTTAAAAACAACTTCAAACTTTTAGTAAAAATTCAAAAACATAAAAACAAAAGGAAAATTGAGCATTTGAGAAAACACATAAAGCAAAAGACAATAATAAAATAGAAACATAAAAATATTTAAGACAAAAAATAAATAGCAAACTGTCAAATGTGAGTCATATACCATATTGATGGTCATACTAAATTAATCAAAAGACAAAGTTAATAGAAAAGATGAAAAAAAACTTGATCCAGTTATATGCTGTGTTATAGAGATGTATTTTAGATTTAGAGGCACAAATAGGTTGAAAGTAAGGATTGGAAAAGACACCAACAGATAGTACCAAAAAAAGAGGGGCATGGCTATATTAATGTTCAACGAAACACTTTACAAGTTGCTCCTAAAGTCAAGTAGGGGCATTTTATCATGATAATAGCATCAGGGCATCAGGAAGATGTTGTAAGCATAGGTACCGTACAACAGATGAAAGCAAAATACATGAAGCAAAAACTGACAGAACTGAAGTGAAAGCCACCCATATAAGTGGGAGACTTTAGTATCCCCATTTCAATATTGGTAGAACAATCAAGAATAAGATCAACAAGAAATCAAAGATTTTAACTTCACTATAAACCAGTCAGTCAGTTCTAACAGATTAACAGAGTACTCATAACAGTAAGATACAATTTTTATGAAATGTGTATGGAATATGTTCCAGATTCAATCATATGTTCATAAACCAGCTTCAGAATTTAAAAGGACTGAAAGCATACAAAGTATGTTTTCCAGTCACAGTAAAATAAAATTAGGTAACAGGAAGCTGGAAAATTCACCAGTATATGTTGGTAAAATAGCATGTTGAATAGTTAGTGGTTCTAAGGGAAATTAGAACATATGTGAGATTAGTGAAAATAAAACACAGAATACTCAAACTTAGAAAGTGCTGCTAAAGGGATATTTATAGATGTAATAACTGACCCTCAAGAAACTAGCTAAAGAAGAGCAGGCTCAACCAATGTAAGTAGAAGGAAGGAAGAAACTAAAGATGAAATACATGAAATAGAAAACAGAAAAACAAAATTTGAAGAAAAATCTACATAAGCAGGAGTTAGTTCTTTGTAAAGCTCAACAAAATTGGTGAACCTTTATGATAGTGACCAATTAAGAAAAAGAATAGAATCGTTACTAGAATCAATACTTTTTAAAAAGGGGTTATTACTTTTCACTTGACAGAAATAAGAGAATAGTGTGAAGGGAAAACTGTGAACACTTGTATGCCCACAAAACAAAAAAGAAAAAGGAAAATCTGACTAGATTTGTAAACAGTAAAAATAGTATAATCAAGACTATTCCCATAAATAGTGGCTCAGTTTGAGGTGGCCTTATGGGAATTCTACCAAATATTTAAAGAATTATTACTCATCTTTTAAATAGCCTCCCCCAAAATAGAAAATATTTCTTGACTCATTCCATGAGGTACATGTACATTAACATGATACCACAACCAGGCAAATATATCACAAGGAAACTAGACCCTGTACTGTAATTAATACAGATGTAAAACCCTCATCAAAATAGAAACAGACTTGAGTCTAGCATATGAAAAGAATTCTATACCATGACTCTGCAGTTTATGCCAGGAGTACAAAGCTGGTTCAGTGTATGAAAATCATTTCTAATACTGCATAGGCCACGTTAGGCATTGTGTTTGAGATGCACGTCCCCACAAAGATTCGTGATTCATACAAACTTTACAGCAGCATTATTTTTAATAGCCCAAAAGTAGAAACAAACTGTATGTTCATCAGCGATGACAGGTAAACGAATGTGATATATCCAACAACGGAATCATGTGCAGCCATAAAAAGGAGTGAAACACTACGTGGTACAACGTAGATAAACATGACAGCATGCTGCAAGAAAGAAAGCTGGTGCAGAAAGCTAACAGTGTATGACTGCACTTATATGAAATGTCCAGAATAGGAAAGTTCATAAAAAATTAGATTATTCATTACTGAGGGTGAGGAGAGGAGGAAATGGGGAATAAATGCTAATGAGTATGAGGACAGTTTTATTTTGGGGTTTCTTAGGAATGATGAGAATGACCTAGAATTGGTAGTAATCTATGCAGAGTTCTGTTAATGTACTAAAAATCACTGCGTTGTACACTTTAAAATGTAACCTACCATGTATGAAAATTACCTCACTGAAGTTACTTAAGAAAAGTGAACTAGAGAAGTAAGTACTGAAGAATGTAAGGATAGATAAGAAAACATTTGTGTTTCTCTCTAGGTAGTATTATGAATGTTTTTACTTTTCCTGTATTTCTTTCCATATTTATAATTTCCATTTAATAAATGCATTAGCTTATATAGTAAAAAGAAATAACTAAAGATTAATAAATGTGTTGATTAGAGATTGTGACCTTTGAGAGATGTGGCTCTTTTGAAAGGTAAAGATGCAATCTGTATGCAGAATACTGAAAGAGGAAATTGGTGGTAACAGAAAGCATTCTGTCTAGATCAGAAACTCACAAAAGCTGAGAATTAAAAGAGAAAGATTAGGAAAAGACTGCTTGAGATGTTCATTGTTTGTGGAAGAGACCAAATATAATACAAATTGTGCATTTATAAATGTTTTCACGGCTTACATATTACAGTAATATCTTGGTTCCCAAACGCTTCACTTTGCAAACAAAAGTGTTTAGCAAAATTTTGCTTCTGTTTGCAAACTATCTCAATGAGGACGCAGTTGTGACCATCTTCTCACGCAAACATAAATGCAGCCATCTTCCCTAAAATTGTAACACAAATTAAGTTTGTAAATTAAAGGCCTACTATGTTTAATCTCTGCTGTGACCCTGTTAGGTAAGTAAGGCACTCTTTATTTTGTGGATGAGTAAACTGAGGCACAAAGAAGATCAAGTATCTTGACTGAGATTATACAGGTAGTTGGAAATGAAACTTTGGTTCCTATAGCCAGGCTGATGTAAGGAATTATAGGATGAATGAGAGATGTAAGAGAGAGGGTTTAAAGTATTTCACAAGTCGAAGGAGAATTGAATTAGGATTAGTACTGGGGTCCGATCAGAAAAGAGGAAGATTAGTCTTTCTGTGATAGAAGTATATGAAGATGGCCATTTGTGGTTATCACAGTAAAATAAAAGGTGATTTATTTTTGTTAGGAAATCAGTAAGATAAAATGGACTGCTGCTATGTGAATATTTGATATTAGCAATAATGTGCTTGTGGCTGTTTCAGAAATGATATCTTTTCTTTCACTCAGATCTATTCTTACATATAGTCGAATTGGAGGACGAGTCAAGACACTGACATTTTGCCAAGGCTCCCACTACGTAGCCATCGCATCAGATAATGGTGCTGTCCAGCTTCTTGGCGTTGAGGCTTCTAAGCTGCCCAAATCGCCTAAAATCCATCCTCTACAAAGCAGGTAACTGTCTCGTTGTTTTAAAACCTTGCATTTAGCACACTATGGTACCTTCACTCTCCTCTCTACCCTGCAGTATAGTTTGGATCACTGTGGCCCCTTACATTGCAAGGCTTCTTTGGAGCAAGTTATAGTGAGGCACAGTAAAAATTATAGTGAGGTACAGTAAAGTCCACATTTTCTGGCAAGGTCTCTCTTTAATATTTGCTTAAGGACAAGGACATTCACAGTGTAAAATGCAGTCCACTGTGAGACAGCCATGTTCAGAATGTGCATGTCGGCTAAGTATACCGCTGTATAGACTCATCCTCTGACCAAAACAACATGCAAGGAAAACTGGCATGTATTTGTTCAGTCAAAGGCCGCCATCTATAATGTGTTTTGGAAAAGTTGCTAAAATCTGCTTAGGGATTGTGAAATACACATACTTTTAAAAGTAAAACAGAACAATAAAAACAAAACAAATCCTTTCTTTTCTGCCTTAAGCTATATAATGACCATGAGTCATTATCCACTAAGAGTTTCACTTTGCTTTCTTTCTGTGAGGTCCAACACTTCGCCTGGCATGCCTTTCACAACCTCACTGCTTCAGACTGACTCACTTCTCTGTCCCTTCAAGTAGGCTCATTTGTTTCATTCAGCATATCAGCTGTTATCGTGACTCTTATGAATTAGAATTTATGGGAAGAATCAGTTCGTATTTTATTTGACATCTTGATTTTCACCATTCCTTTATAGAAAAATATACTCATATTTGTAAATGTAAGGTTTATTTAAGATAGGAGTCAGCAGACTATAGCCTAGTGTGGTCCGCAGAGTAAGGATGATTTTTGTATTTTTAAATGGTTATTTAAAAAGAGGAAAACAAAAGAGAATATACAAAGTATGTGACTGAGAAAGTCTAAAATGTTGACTATAGGAAATGTTTGCTGATCTCTAAGAGATGAAAGCGTAACAGTCTGTCTAAAGAGGCAATATATAGCCATCACTGAGACTGGCCGGTGTGGTTTATGATGATTTCTTGTGTGTTTTGTGTGCAGGGCTGGGGAGCAAACACATGTTCTCATGCAAGCTGGGCATGTGATGTTCAACTGAGCTACCTCCCCAGCCTTATGACATTCAGAGTTTTCAAAGTGCCTCAACTTGAAAAAAACTGACATATGGTAGAATAGCGTTCCACAATACCAAGAGATAAATTATTGGCTTATGCAGCAACAGTGACGACTTTTAAATACATTTTTCTAGGAAAAAAATAGATCTAATTAGAAAGAAATTTGATTCAAAAGACTATGCATTGTATGTTTCCATTTATGTGACATTCTGGGAAACAAAGTTACAAGGAGGAAAACCCATCAGTGGTTTCTGCAGATTGAGGGAGCAGGTAGGTGACAACAGATGGGCTGCACAAAATAATTAGGGGAAAAACACTTTCCCATGGTTCTGCGGTGGAAGGTACAAGCCTATATATTTGCCACAACCCATGTAATTGTATTCCACAAAAAAAGTGATTTTATTGTATGTAAATTTAAAAAATCAACCAGGATATACAGGGAAAGATGAAACACAGTTCGTAGCAAATGAACTTGTTTTATAATCACATTGCTCTGTACCATAGAGAATGGAGGAGCCAGGCTGAGTAATTTGAGAAAACAATGGATACCACAAGGCTAGTGACAAAAGGAACTGAACACAAAACAAATTGAGGGATTTTTTTTTTCCAAAATAACTAAACAGTAATCTTAAAAAATACCAAGGTTGCAAAAGACTGAGGAACTGTCACGGATTAAAGGTGACTACGGAGACATAAAAACTCAATGCCATGTGGTATCCTAGATTGGATCCTGGGTCAGTAGGAGGATACTTGTGGAATGTAAATTGATAATATCAGAATGTATTCTATAAAAGTACCATAGTTCATTTCTGTTTCAATAGTTCTGCGTTATACAAGACGAGGGGAAGCTGAGTGAAGAGTATATAGCGACTACAGTTTTTGCAATTCTTCTCAAAGTATAAATTTATTTTTTTAAAAAAATGCCTAAGCTATAATTGTCTTGATTGGGTCACATAGTTTTCATTTCTTGACAAGGGATAGGATATACATATACCTTAAACAAATCAGCGCTGCGTTTTTGGTGACTGGAAAAGTCTTACCTTTTGCTTTGTGTGTTTTTGTAGAATTCTGGATCTGAAGGAGGATGGCTGCGTTGTGGACATGCATCACTTCAACTCTGGGGCACAGTCGGTCCTCGCCTATGCCACCGTGAATGGCTCTCTGGTTGGCTGGGACCTCAGGTCTTCAAGCAACGCGTGGACATTAAAGCATGATCTGAAGTCAGGCCTCATCACCTCCTTTGCGGTGGACATCCACCAGTGCTGGCTCTGCATTGGTAAGCCGGCCTTTGGCTGGGTTTTCAGTCCCACTCATGGCCTGCAGTTGCCATCTTGTTGATGCTGGTTTTCCTTTTTCCTTTTGTTGGTCATATTCCCGATCTCCTTTTCTTTTTTTCATGTGTGATAAGGTATAGTTTATTTTCCATTAAAAGGCATATTTGAAAATGAAATCAGCATCACAAGGTGTACAAGATTCCTTTCTCCTTGTGCTTAAATGAGCCATTTTATAATCATAGTGATCAGGTTTGCTGGTGTCCTCCCATTCTACAAGGGAAGCAGCAGTCTTGATTTAAGGGGAATGATGTTTTGAGTTTGGGCAGACAGTTGTAAATTCCAGTGACCTCAGGCAAGCTGTGTAATTCCTGTCTCTCAGCATCGTCATCTTCAAGTGGGACTAATCCTTTTAGAGTTTGTTTTGAAGCTTTAACAAGCTAAAAGCATCTACCAGTGCCTACTATGGGAGAAGAGCAAGCCATGATTTCTCACCTTGTTCCCTACCCCTTTGCACATTGAAAGTGTAGCATGCTTGCTTACCTGTTCTGTTTTGTGGGTAGTTTTTAAGTGCTTAATTATATAGATGAATTCTGAAAAGCATATACATTGTGTGATCCTCATCATAAATAATATACAAACATTTCTGTCATTTTCTATATCCTTTTCATTCAGCGCCCTCTTCCTATACCCTAACAAAACCTCAGCTGATTTGTTTCCATAGTGTTAGCCCTTTCTAGATTGTCATGTGATTAGAATCATGTAGTGCACACCTTTTTTTCACTAAGCATGAAGCTTGTGAGACTTTTCTATTTGGTTGCATTTATGAGGAATTTTTAATTTACTATTGAATAATACTCCATTTTATGAATAATTTGTGTATCCATTCTCTTTGATGGATAATTTGAGTATTTTTGTTATTTTAGTTTCTTACCTTTTCTGAGTAAACCTGCAATAATTTGGAAATAGTTTTGGGGTTTTTTTTTGTTGTTGTTGTTGTTTTTGGTACAGGGAATTGAACTCATGACCTCATGCTTGCCAGGCAGGCACTTATGCCACTGAGCTAAATCCCTGGCCGGAAATAGGTTTTTGTGAGGACATATATTTTCATTTATTTCAGAATACATATCTACAAATGGTGTTGCTCATCTAATTTTTAATTGATAAATAATAATTGTATATAAATGTATTTATGGGAAGAAATATGATGTTTCATTATATGTTTACATTGTAGAATATGCAGTCAGACAATTATCAAGTCCATCACCTCACCTTTTTTATAAACTTATCTGTGATATTTATTGCATGGCTGTTGCATTAAAAAATACTTATCTAGAATTATTTTTAGCTTTTCCTACCTCTGCAGTATGAATATTTTAGTTGAGAAAATAGGTTTTTTTTAATTAAAAAAACCCCAGATTTTATAACAAAATAGAGGACAGTAGTTAATACACTGTGTATAGTTATCTTCAAAGTAGTTATTCAGTAGGATACAAACAGAAAAGAATCGAATAGATAATAACAAAAACCTTTTTTTCCTGTGAACTGAGATAAACTAGTAGTGTAAATGAAATAAATTAGCATATTTTTAAAGTATTTTTGAAACAACAGAATATAATAATTGGGGAAAGTATTTGAACTTTTCCCTACTTTCTATTTATCTGTCTCCTATTCTGCTTTTTATTTGTGTATATAGATACACAGTGTTTCTTGGAAAAGAGAAACCATGGGCTATTGAAACTGCCCTATTTTAGTTAACATTATTTTCTTAAGTTGCACTCCATTTACCTACAAATAATGGATTGTACTCCACTGTGTGTAAGTACATTTTCCTTATCCATTCATCCGTTGATGTACACGCACACTGTTTGTGAGATATAGTTATAAATTGTACTGCTATAAACATAGATATGCATGCATCTCTGTAATAGGATGATTTTAACTTTTTTTGGAAAATATCTAGAAGGGGATAGGTGAGTCAAATGGAATTTTTATTTTTAGTTTTTGAGGAATCTCTGCACTCATGTCCACAGTGGTTGTACTAGTTTACATTCCCACCAACAATGCACAGGAGTTTCTTTTTCCCCTGCATCCTCCAAAGCATTTGTTACTAGATTTTTTGATGATAGCCATTCTTCCTGCGGTAAGATGGTATATCGGTATGGTTTTAATTTGCATTTCTCTGATGGCCAGCCATGATTAGCATTTTTTCATGTATTTATTGTAATTCTTCTGAAGAGTGTCTATTCATTTTGGTTGCCCATTTTTTGATTGGGTCTTTTGTTTTGAGGAGTCTAATTTTTTTGAGTTCTTTATATATTCTAGATGTTAACCTTCTGTTTGTGAAATAACTGGCAATTTTTTCTCCACTCTGTAGATTGTCCCTTTACTCTGTTGATCGTTTCCTTTGCTATGGAGAAGCTTTTGAATTTGACAGGATCCCATTTGTTGCTTCTTGGTATTATTTCTCATCCCATTGGGATTCTGTTCAGAAAGTCCTTGTTTGTATCTATGTCTTAAGAATTGTACCTAATTTATCTCCCAGCAGATTGTTTGTGTTTTAACATTTAGATTTTTGATTCATTTTTGATTTTTGATTAGTATATGATGAGAGATACAGATCTAGACTCGGTCTTCTGCATGTGGACATCTGCTTTTCCCAGCGCCATTTATTATAGTTCTCCTACTACGTTTTTGGCTTCTCTGTCAAAGATCAAATAGCTATATGTGCCTGGGGTTGTTTCTGCTTTTACTATTCTGCTCTGTTGATCCACATGCCTATCTCACATATGTTTGTGATGAAAATATTTAAAATTTCTTCTTTTAGCAATTTCAAAATATTCAGTGTATTATTATTAATTATAATGACCATTCTGTGCAATAGATCACTAAAGCTTGTTCCTCCTAGGAACCTTTTAAATCCTTTGATCCTTGTCAACCCTTTTCTCATCCACCTTCCTCTCCTTTTCTTATGTTTTAAGTGTTACCCTCTCCCATTTGAAGCTGCCCTTGAGAAGTTACCACACCTTAATATTTCCCTCTCAGAAGAATTATAATTGTCTGTACTTAATTTAGGTTTCTAGATTTCCTTCTGTTTGCATATTCGTGATATCATTAACTGCCTGTCTTTTCCTATATTACTTTTTATATAGTTCATATGGAATGGATTTTTTTTTGTCTTTTTTGTAAACAAACTACACAGGTACAGGAACTTGTAATACTGTATCTAGCACAGTAGATATCACACATCTACCAGATGAGCAAATGGCGGTGATGCTGCTCAGGCAGCTGGTCACAGTCATTTTAGTCCTTGTCCTAGAGCAGGGCAGACATCTCACAGAGGGACCCAGATTACCCTTTGTGTTCACTGCCCTCTAAGGGATTGGATCTCTACCGGGGATTGGAAAACAGTTCCTGAATGTGCTCTGTCATGACCAGTTGCTTGGCGTTGGAGGTGGAGACAGTGTCTTCCCTTCTGCGGGGTTTGAGTTGCTGTGAGCAGATGCAGAGGTACTCACCCCAGTTTCTGCTGTGATTAGACACCCATATCTATCTCCAGAGTGCTTTAGAGAAAAGTGTACATGGGATGTGCTCATAATCTGATGATAGCTACAAAAGCTGCTATCACTTTGGAGTCTAAAGTGATCTTTGAGTATCAGTAAAACATCTCTGTTATTTAAGGCAGTCTGAACACTGTGACTTACCAAATTCAGTTTATAACTTCTCTAGAGCTTCTGCTTTTGTGGGTGCCTTTGGCAGTTAATAACAGTATCAGTAATTAATAAATTGTTCATTTTGAATTTATATGCACTAGACAGGAATGTGATGATATTATGATAAGCACTTCATATTTGTTAATTAAAAATTTGTGGGTGCTATTTGAAACTGGGGAGAGAGCGTATGAAAACAAGCCTTTTTCTAAGCAGTTTTTAAATACATGAATGTAAAGCTATTGCTGTTTACCTTTGTATACCTTTATATACCTTTTGCTATTTACCTTTTGTATAAATGATCAAAGCTTAAAGTGCTTTGATCATCAGGTAAACTCTTTTTGTGCTTTTTCTTCTTTAAGGTACAAGCAGTGGTACTATGGCTTGTTGGGACATGAGGTTCCAGTTGCCGATTTCCAGTCACTATCACCCTTCCAGGGCACGAATCAGGCGTCTCTCCATGCACCCGCTGTACCAGTCTTGGGTGATTGCAGGTAAGATGGACTGGCTTTTGTTACTGGGGTTGTGTCTTGGAAACTGCATTATGCCCTATTGCTAAAACTCATGTTTTTAAGAGTTTTAATTTTGTATATGAACGAAATGCTCGATTGCATTCTGATCTTGGAAGTTCCCACCACTGACGCGTCACTGTCATCTCGTATTTATTATGTTTAGAAACATTTTACTCTGTGCTGCTACCACCCTCCATTCCTGTCTATCACTGTCTCTCATTTCATTTCTTTGCTTTCTGCTGTGTCCCCTGCTTTGTTAAAGCTGTCACCATCTTCCTAGAAATCTAAGTTAGAAACCTTGACTCTTCCTCCTAGTTGCTGTTTCTTGTTGATACGTTTCTGTTGTGTTTCTTGTAAGTTCTTCTTTCCTGCTGTTGTGTACTCACTTTGCTTTGCATGGATCCTTGGTCAAGACGCTCACACAAGTCTTGGGAACCAGTTTTCCTCATGTGTAAAGTGTGGGTGAAAATACTTAATGTGTTGTACAGTTTCAGGAATTGAAGTATAAAAGCACATAGTCTAGCATACAGTTAATGTTTGATAATAGTAGCTTTTTATTGTCGTGTTGTCTCACTGGTCCTCTTGTGTTTAGACTCTGTGATCCCTGCTGCTGGTACATGTTACCTGTCTCACATCCTGCTGCTGTCACAGTTATCATGCCACCAGCTTCCATGACCATTACTAAGCCCGCCTCTCAAGTTATCATCTGGTCAGCTGTACCTTTGGCATCTTTTTTAAATACTTTGCCTACCTGGTTCCAAGGTCATTTCTCTCACTTCTACTTCCTGGCCAACTTGTCCCTCTTTATCCGCCTAGCTTTTAAACTGTGGTCTCCCTCAGAGTCTTTGGTCTTAACCTCTTGTCCTTCTACCCTGGCTCTGTGTGTGATGTCATCCAGTCCCATGCTTTATATACTGCATTTATTCAAGTTTTATATCTGTATGCCAAAAAATTCTCCCCTAAGAGTTCCCGCATACTTGATTTCCTCTCTGCTGAGTGTCTCATCTGTTGCCTCATACCCTGAGACAAACCTGCTCTTCCTATGGGATCATCTCAGTAAGTGGAAACTCCACTGGATACTCAGCAGAAGTCTGGTGTTGTCTTTGACATTTCTTTTCTCATCCCTCCTCCAGCCCAACAGCCACCCTGGCAGCTTTCTTAAAATAGATCTAGTATTTGACAACATTTTGCTGTTTGGAAGCTTCCTTGTCTCCCAGGTCTAAACCACTATGATCTCTTCCTTCTTTTAATGCAGTAGCCTCTTAACTCCCTGATCTCTGTGTATCCCTTACAGTAGTTTTTTCTTCTGCTTATCACTTTATAATGATGCCTTATTCCAAATGATAGAGAAACTGCTTGCTGTAGTTCAAAGGCTTTAAGAGGGCTGCCCTTTTGCCCACTCTCTGACCTTCTGATTAGGGTTCCAGCAGGAAAATAATGACACACTGAAGGTCAGAAGATTGATTTTTAAAGAACTTACAGAGCTGAGGGTGTAGGGGTTCCACAAAAGATAGTGCAGTGACATGGAATCAGAAACAGCAGAGTGTCACTAGAACGTATCAGGGGAGGGTCTGGAATTGGGAAAGTTGTTGAACCTTGGAGGGGAACAGTAATTTTGAGGTGAGTGATGCCACCACCCTGCGTGAGCAGTCTGACTTTTTTCTTTCCCTTTGGTCTCTTACTGGGGCTCTTCCTACGCCTGTGTTAGTTTTCTGTGACTACCGTAGCAAGTTTATGGAACACAAAGTTGGTGGTTAAAATAGTGCAGTTATCTTCTAACAATTTTGGAGGCCAGAAGTCTGAAATGGGTTTTGTAGGCCAAAATGAAGAGGACAGCAGGACCACACTCCCTCACAGTGAGGTTGTTGCGTCGCCTTTTCCTGCTTCTGTCCAAGAGCACAGTGTCTTGGTTCTTTGTTGTGTTACCTTGTGCTGCTGTTGGCAAGTCCACCTCCCTCTTATGAGGATGCTTGTGATCGCACGTGGGGCCCATTCGGGTGGTCCAGACTAGTTCCCACCTTCAAGGTCCTTAAAACTTCAAAGTCACTGTGTCCTTTAAGGTAATATTTATAAGTTTCAGGAGATAGGATCTGGGTATCTTTGGGTATCATTAGACTGTCACAGGCCACACCCCCCTAGAAGGCAGAGACTGTAAGAACTATTGGTGTGGTTCATACAGGTGTGTCTTAGAGCAGTGTGTGCCTAGTAAAAAGCACCGCTGCTCTTTCTCCTGGTAACCTCTTCTGCTCCAGCCACATCAGCTTGTTCCTTGAACAAAGCACACTCCTGCTTCAGTGCTTTTCCATTTTTTTGTTTGGTATTCCCATTAGACTGGAAGTTCCATACAAAAGGGAATTCTTCTGCTTTGTTTGCCATCTGTACAGTGCCTAGGGCAGTGAGTAGCCCAGAGTACATATTACTGGCTCAGTAATATTGCCAAGGGGGACAGCCTGGGTATACTGTCTTTCCTGTACCACAGCACGTCAGGGGTAGTTGCTCTTAGGCCTGCACTTTCCACCTTCGTAACCTGCGTCTCCTGCCTGGCACAGATCCGCTTCAGTGGGAACAGCTACTCAGATGTCCCCGAGACACTCAGATTTTTTCCTTGATGCTTCTTGCTCATTCAGTCCTTTCAGGCCAGAGCGGCCTGCCCGCCCCTTCGGTCTGTCCAGCTTTACCTGCCATTTACATCCCAGCTAAAACCCCTTGCCTGTCAGTAGCCTTGCCCTTCACCCATGGGGTGAGAATTTTTCCTCCTGAGTTCAGGTGGAACTTAGCACGCTTCGTTTCATTTTTGCTTTGGGTGGTTTTTTTTGGAACAGAATCTTGCTATGTTTTAGGGTGACCTCAAACTCAACACTGATCTTCCTACCTCAGGCCCCCAGTGCTGGCATTACGAGCATGCGCTGCCACACTCGGCCAACTCTTTCTTTCTTTCTCACTGTCTTCATTTTTCCTCCACTTCTAGACTGTAGCTTGCTTGCTTGCTTGCTTGCTTGCTTTTTTTCAAATCCATTTTATTTCAAGGAGAAAAAGAAAAAATTCAAAACACATCAATCAGAGGGCAATAATTGGCACATACATTGCCCACTGTCATCCCCAAATCATTCACCCAGATCATAAGACATCTGCATTCAATGATCTGAACACTACCAGTACGAATCTTTCTCTTCAGTGAACTCAGAGAAATCAGTTTATAACTATCTTAACTAGTTTGTATTATATATATATATGTGTGTGTGTATATATAAATATACACACATACCTACATGTTTCTTTCAGCTTCTCACACTGAGACGATACAGTGTTTACACATCTGTGTCTTATTTATTTCACTAATGAGTATATTCTCAAGGTGCATCCATTTACCTATAAAAGTCTCCAGTTTATCCTTCTTTATGGCTGAGTAGTATGCCATTGTATAAAAATACCACATCTTTTTCATCCAGCCCTCAGTCTATGGGTATTTAGGTTATTTTGAAGAAGTGGTCATTACAAATTATGGTGCTATAAACATGGGCGCACATATATCACTGTGGTACGATGTTTTTAAATCTTTTAGGGAGATTCCCAGAAGGTGAACAGCTGGGTAGAATGGGACCTTTAGTCCTAGTTTTTTGAGGAATCTTCTCACTGATTTCCAGTGGTTGTACCAGTCTGCATCCCACCAACAGTGGAGAAGGGTTCTTTTTTTCCCTGCAACCCCTCCAGCATTTGTTTTTGGTTGATCTCTTGATAATAGCCATTCTTTCTGGGGTGAGGTGGAATTGCAGTGTTGTTTTAATTTTCATCTCTCAAATGACCTGTGCTGTTGAACATTTTTTCACCTATTTATTTGCTGTTTATATTTCCTCATCTGAGAAGTTTGTATTCATCTCAGATACCCATTTTTGAAGTGGATCTTTAAATCTAAGAAGACTGATTTGTTTTTTTGAGTTCTTTAAATGCTCTCGATAGTAATCCTTTGAGGAACAGCTGGCAAACATTTTCTCCCATGTTGTGGGTTGTATCTTCACTCTGTTGGTGGTTTCTCTTGCTGTGCAAAATCTTTTCAGTGAGATCCCAGTTGTTGATTCGTTGTGATAGTTCCTGTACAATCAGGGTTTTTGTTCATAAAGTCTTTGCTTACACCAGTGTCTTCGAGAGTTTTACCTACTCTATCTTCCAGCAGATTTAATGTTTCTGTTTTAATTTAATGTTTCTGTTTTAAGATCTTTGATCCATTCTGATTTTAACTTAGTACCTGGTGAAACATACGAGTCCAGTTTTAATCTTTGGCATGTGTAGAGCCAGTTTTTCCAGCACCATTTATTAAAGATGCTATTTTTCTTCCAGTGAATGTGTTTCGTGCCTTTGTCAGTGATAAGGTGGCTTAGTGTTACACTGTAAGTTTCTTGAGGACAGAATCCATGTTTGATTTAACTTTCTACCTCATACTTATTTTACCAGTTGGTGATCAGTATATACTTTACTGTTAGGTTATTTGAAAAAACAAAACAAAACTCCTGTCTGGTAGCAGAGTTGCATTGTTTGAAAGTACTAGTCAACATTTCTTACAAGGTAGGGAAATGGGAGTGAATACAAGCTGACTTGTGTTGTCTATGAGACGTGAAAGTGAGTCCTTCCTGGTTTGAGTAACAGTTCTGGACTTCCTTCCTATTAGCTGTTCAGGGGAATAATGAAGTATCCATGTGGGACATGGAGACTGGTGACAGAAGGTTTACACTGTGGGCCAGCAGCGCACCGCCACTTTCTGAGCTACAGGTTTGTCTCCAGTTTTTACTGTACAATGAATGATATTGTCTACATCCTAACCAAATTCAGGCATTTTACAAACATGTTCTCTGTTCAGTTTTTGGGTTATGTGTAAATTTAACATCAGGTACCGTGCGGCTATTGCTGCATGGGTATTTTCTAATCCCTTGAGCTTGCTACTGTCCGCTTCATTGACTGTCTTAATTGCCAACTCCCTAAGGCTTGTAGTATCTCTTTGTTACCCCCAGTAGACCTGAGTTAATCAGGCAAAGCCTGTATTGAAGTTCAGGTTATTGAAGAATGGAATATAAACTTCTTATATGTATAAAGGGCCCCAACTTAAGATGGTCTGACTTACAACTTTTTGACATTACGATGATAGCACAAAAGTGATATACATTCACTAGAAACTATACTTTTTATTTTGGCCTTTTTCCAGGCTAACAGTATGTGTTGCGATACTCTTGTGATGTTGGGCAGCAGCAGTGATCCCTATCTCCTGATTGGATCACAAGGGTGCAGCACTGATACACTCCAGGTTAGGCATGTTAAATGAATTTTCAACTGCCAGTGTGTTTATTGGAACATAACGCCAAGATAAACTGAGAAGCGCCTATACTTTTGTTTTTAATAGTCATGTCACTAGACATATTGACACCAGTCTATTAATATGATGACATGTCAATAGACATGTCACCATGTCATCACTGGGGCAAAGATAGAGCAGGTGTTTTTGTTTGGTTGGGGTCCTGCTCAGGATGGTCCCAAAGAGAAAATTTTAGGAAGCTAAACAGGCTACACCTCTCTGTTCAGAATAATAGGAGCATATTCTAAAGTCCCTGTGTGTCTCATATTTCTCTAGCTAGTCAGGTGCTTATAAAGCTATTTACTGACAGTTAACCTGCCTCTGGAGATGGTATTGTCATTGTGGGTACACTGATGTTTCTTGTTTAACCCTGTATTTGTTTCTTTTAAGCCTTCTTCTCACAGTGTCCATGGTATCTACTGCAGTCCTGCAGATGGGAATCCTATCCTGCTAACAGCTGGCTCAGACATGAAAATAAGGTACAGTGTCTCAGAGAATACTTGATTCTGAAACCATGGATGGATGGTTCTGTAATGTTGAAAATTAACACCTTAGAAGGATAACTATCAATGTACTTTACTTGTAATGAGTGCTGTGGGTTTTGAAAACATCTCTTCATAATGAAAAGGAAACTGTGTTGATGAATATGTGCCAGTGGTTATTCTGCCCATTATCCAGGAGAGATCACCAGCATTCATTTCCTCTTCTCTAGGTTTTGGGACTTGGCTTACCCAGAAAGATCTTATATTGTGGCAGGAAGTACCAGTTCCCCATCTGTGTCCTACTATAGAAAAATAATAGAAGGCACCGAGGTTGTCCAGGTACTACTGTTTGTGTTTCTTTCAAGTTATGTGGGTATAAAAGTGACTTTGGTTAAGACTGCCAGTAGTCCTTTTAATTTAAGAAGTATGTTTATTTTTCTTGGCTTTTCTGTAACAAGTTGTAAAGACAGTACCCATAAGTGTGTAACTCAGAATGAATAGTAGGCATTTTACAAAGGTAAGGACTGAGAAGTGTTTATGAAAGAATTTTTATTTTCCTTAAACAATAAAACTAGGCATGGACAGGTTGTTACTAGTCCAAGATTAGTCCAAGTAAACGGAAAACAAATTCAGACATGGCCCTTGGGACTGTAAAACTTGTTTGTTTTGTTTTGTTTTGAGACAGGATCTTGCTGTGTAACCCAGGCTGGCCTTGAATTTATGACAATCCTCCCTCAGCCTACTGAGTGCTGGGATGATAGGTGTGTGTCACCACACCTGGAAAAACTTGTATTCTTGACTTAGACAAAATGTTTGGTTGTGACGTTTTTGTGTCTGGCCAGAGTAAGTGCCCCATAAAGGACGTATGCTACCCAACGACCTTTAGAAATGGCTGCAACATCTGATATGTTTTGCTCCCTCTTTTCTTTGATGTTAATAAAAGTTAATTTGCACACATATTGACCACATATGTGTTCTATATTTGTAAGCAGCTACTCACGTGATGCAGTGAGTACAATCTAGATGTTATTTTGGACTAGTGGAGTTTACTCCTTGTCCGCTGTCTGTGAAAGCCCAGTCACTTTACACGAAGTGTTAACTTCAAAGCAGCAGCATATCCAGAAGCAAGTGCACTGACAGGAAGTAGAATGTGGTACAGATATAATTTCTGACTTTCTCCTTGACTTCTTCTAACCATCCAACAGGAAATTCAGAATAAACAGAAAGTAGGTCCAAGTGATGATACCCCTCGAAGGGGCCCAGAGTCTTTGCCTGTGGGACATCATGACATCATCACAGATGTTGCTACTTTCCAGACAACACAAGGTTTCATTGTGACTGCTTCTAGAGATGGGATTGTGAAGGTGTGGAAATAAAAATCTGCTGACTTGTGTAAAGCTGTAAAGGTAATATAATGCAGGACAAAAGGTATCTCTACCGTGCAGAAGAACAAACTCATTTGCTTAATTTTCAAAATCATGTCTGTATTATTCTTTCATAACTCATAGATCCCAAAGTAGAGAAGGAAGCTGACTTGGCTAGTTTACTTGTGCAGATCTCTGCAAGAGTCGGCCTACAACAGCTGGGACTTTTTATTGTATATGCCATGGAGGTGAGAAATGTCAAATGTGGAGACATATGCTCTCCATCGATTTTGTATTGAAAAAGATGGTTGTAAGCTATTATAATGTAAACAGTTTTGTTATTAAAAATGCTATTTAAAGCAGTGACACTGTTGTCAAGCATCTTAGGTGTTTTTTTAATTTGTTTTTGGGTGGTATTTTACATAGTAAACATAAGCGGGGGATAAACTCCAGCAGCATTTTTTTAAGGTGAAGAAATGAACTGAGTGCCACAAGAAAGCAATGATGGAAATGCTCTGAACTCTTGCCGTGTTGCCGTGTCTTTCTTCCTCTGTGTTTTAAAGCCTCCTTTATTAGTTATTTAACACTATAGAATTGATGCCTTGTGTAGCAGTGCTAGAGAAATGTGGCTTTTCTTGGCATTATTTTTCATAGCCTGTACCATAAATGCTGCTCTGCTGTCAGCTTTCATTTATCCAGTGTTTTTATGAAATATATGAAAAATGAAAAAAAAAGTTGAAAACATGCCCAAAATTTCTATTTTTAAAATGCCAAAACTAGCCTTTCCCACTTAGCTAAAGCCTTTCAAGATTATGGGTTATGTTTACGTATGAACCTAATTCTCTTATTTATTTATTTATTCCCTTCCATTCATAGGAAAGTTTATGGTGCTCAAAATATTTCAGTTTCAAACTAGTTACATGAGTATAAAACCAAAAAGTTGAATAGATAATTTGAGTCTGGGGGAAATACTACTTATTAAGAAGTGCACTAAGCATTTACAAATATTTTTATAATTGTAAAATTCAGTTTGGTACATGACAGTTTACAATTTGTGTGTCTAGTGTCATGATGTACAGCATGTGGCCTTGGGAGAGGTGAGTAGGCTTGGCACGAAGTCCCAGTCATTCAGAAAGGTCAGAGTGGTGTGGTGGCTGTCACCAGTCCACATGCTTAGTGGGTTTGTGAACTTTGTGACTCTGGCCTTTGGCAGTGTTGGGTTGTATTTCCTCTTTCTTTCTGGGTATGCTAATATTGTGTTTACAGGGCTCTGACCGTGAAGCCAGAAGTTAGAGTGTTCAAGGTTAGAAAACATTTTGTAACATAGAGAATGCGGTTCAGGATAAGCCAAGAGACTGATGGCTGTGAGACATGCCAACAGGGACATTCTTTCCTTCCCACGACCCATTCCTAGGATCTCATTTCCCAAATAACCTTTTTTTTTTTTTTTTTTTTAAACAAGAGATATCTGGTTAAATTGTTACTGAGTAATTACAATTTTAGGTTACATCTCTGTTTTGCTTGTTTTCTTTTAACAAATTTGACTCAGCTCAACTGCAGAGATAACAAGAGGCAAGTCCGTTTCAGTCAATTAATTTACATTTTTAACTCAAAAAGTGGCACTGTATTTTGCTTCTTGTTTGTAATATGAGTTCATTCAATTTACATTCAAGTTAATTTTTCCCACTTTCCACTTTTAGAAGAAAGAGAAATCATGGAGAGTGCTGATACAGCGATTTGTTTTTGAAAAGAAACTTCTGTTTGCAGCTTGGCTGGAGACTCCTAACCTATTAGTGATTCAGTATTACCCAAAATGCTAAAATAATCTCCATCACCAAGGGAATATTTGTTCAGTGTGCTTTACTTACCAATACAGAAAAAATAAACAAATACATTTTCAAAATAGTCCCAATAATAAACAGAAGAAAGATGTTTGTGCTTAATTCAAAGTTAATTAGAAAAATTCTTGTTACTAAACTGGCTCTTAAAAATTGCTCATCAATTTCCTATATATGAAACGTAAGTTTTTCTGAACCCCTAAGCACCATTTAGGACAGATGAAGAAATGCAATGTGCTGTTTTTCTTCTCTGTTACCTGAGTATGACATTGAACTCCTTGCATTTCTTGTCCTCTGAAGACATTGGGAGCTCTGTGGAGTTCTCCAAGTAAGGATGGCAGAAGTGGTTTAAAAGGAATACTTTATATGGGTCTTCTTTCCAGGCTTTATGAAAAGAGGTATAGAAAAGAAAATGCAGCCTACGGGCTTCGATATCCATAGCCTCCTGCCCCATACATTCATGCAGGGCTTCCCTTCCTTCCTGAAGACAGTGACAGTCTGCCCAGCAGGGCCATTGCTGCCAGCTGTGGAGCCAGCTGTTAGGCTGCGGTAAGGTCTCAGTATTGTGTTTGAATACACAGTGCTGCTTCGGCATTTAATTGTTAAAAGTATCAGCCCTGTTATAAGACTAAAAATCAGATGGAGAAGAGGTGTCAAAGCTATCAAAGACTGTAAAAAGAGGCCAGGCATTTGGAGGCCCTTTCCTGCTCTAACTGATCTCTCACATTTCTCTAACTTTTCACAGCCCTGCCAGCCCTGTATTGGTGCTGTTCATTGTTGATTCCGTAGTCACCTGGTGGATAAAAGCAATGCAGAGCCTCTCCTAGGTTTTTGCTTTACTCTTCTTGTCTAAAGAATATATGAATTAGTGAAAATAAATGACCATAACAGGGAAGGGCGACAGGAAATCCATCGAAATGGCTTGGCTGGAAATTCTATAATGGAGATAGAACTTCCAGCTCCAAAGCAATCATTTATGATCTGGGAGAATTAATGCGTTTCTTGGTGAGTTGAGGATTTGGAGTTGGAGAAAATTACCCTCTGCTGCTCTCCAAGCCAAGCAAGTACTGCTGAAGGTGAGAGGGACTCTTCAGCACAACCCCATGCAAGGACTAGTTAGTCCAGAGACAGTGTCACGTTTAAATGAAATAATCACAGAAGGTCCAGTTTCCAAAAATGTGACACAGAAACAGCATTGGTTTCTAGGGTAAATGTTGGAGTAGCCTAAATATTGAACCCTTTTGGTTAAATAGATGAGAATTAAACTACTGAATTAAGAAAGCTTGCATTGCAGAAAGTGGACTGAACAGATCAACCCAAAGGTTGATCAACCCAAGGTTGCAGATCAACCTGCAACCCAAAGTATTAGCATTGGCCCATGTACATATGTTTACACTTACATAAAATTTACTTTCAAATTATATCTCCATGAGACTTAGTTTTAATAGTTGTCATGAGTGGTCAAAGAAATGGACACGCTCTTAAGTTACCTGGTTACCTACAGCCTATGGCTTGTTCTTCCCTCCAGAGTTGACCTCTGGATGCAGGCAGATACCCCATTAAAATGTGCTCAGAGTTGTGGAGTGGAATTGGTTATTTTTTAAGTCATTGTTTAAGTCATTTTTAAAGTCATGTTTCCTAAGGCTCAATTGTTCCAGCACTTGCATTATCCTGTTGTTTAGGAATAGTTTGTATCACTCGTCTTGCATTTCTCAAGGCAAGGTATATGCTTCCAGGGAAATGTCGAATAGCTTCATCTCTGCTCCCTTTTTCTACTCTTGAAAGATATCTTCTATCCTGCAAGAGTTTCACGTCCCGTAGTGCATCTTTGAGGGCAGCTTTATGTAGTCCAGGAGCAAAGCTGTACAACAAAAGAGGAGAACATCATAGAAGGTGAGTCCTACTTTGACTTTAATAGAATCTGTACTAATCTCTTTCTAGACTAATCATTGCACTCACTTCCTTGTTGCATCCTTCCTTCAGGTAATTTTTAAAGATTACTAAACTGGGGATTTGTGCTGATCCGTATATCAAAAGCTGACAAATGAAGCATGTTGCTAAATTATGAAAAGTACAGTTTCAAGAGTGCAGTTTCTTCTTCATGTAGTGTGTTTCATTCAGCTCTTTATATGGTCGGCCTTTCTGGGCATTCAGATTTGAGTTTAAATGGCACATCATCAGAAACATTACACATAATTTCTCCAGTTGGACTTTCACTTTCAGTCATTCAACATAGAATAGCATGCTTTTGTTTTGCTCGTGACACTTAGCACCACTGGATTTCTGTTTACTTGAAAACCTCTTCCCTCTTTACCCACCCACACAGTAAATTTCATAAGACTTTATCTGTTCACATAATAATCCTCAATATGTATTTGTCTAATGAAAGCATGAATGTATGCCTCCCTTTTTTCCATCTGTCCTCCTAGCCATCCATTCAGATGTTCAGTATCTACTCTGTGAAAGGCAGTGTTAAGTATGAAAAAGGACAAAGAAATAGAGCCCTAGGTACAGAAAGAGCCTAATTGGAATCCATGAGTAACCGACAATATAAGAGAGCTGGGGTTAGATTCTGAAATGTTTTAAATTCCAAGCTAAGAAATAAGAGACTCATAGACGCCAATGATAACCGAATTCTAGCCTATACGTTCTGTGCTGATGGAAATGCCTAATCATTGCGTTGGCCAGTGTGGCAGTCACTAGCCACATGTGACCGTCAGACACTCCAAATAGTGAGGAGCTGAATTTATAATTTTAATCAGTCTATATTTATATGACCATGTATAGCTGGTTGGCTAGTGTCCTTGATGGTATGAAAATGGAGCCACTTAAGATGACCTTATTTTATAGGGGTGTAGTGGAGAGATCTTCAGATCAGAAACATATTTCTGCTCTTCCATATACCAAGTTCTGGGCAAATCACCTACCTAGACAGATTCTCATTTTTTTTTTCAGGTTCAGAGTTAGGATAAAAACCCACATAAGCAACAGCTGAAGTCCCCTAACCTAGTTACCTCATCTGTTGGTTCCAGATGAGGAAACTGAGGTGTACAGAGGAGGAGATCAGTGGAGGTTGGGGCTGTATCCCCACCAGGTACCCCATGTCACTTGCCTGAGCTAGGTTTTTATGTAGAACACTGGAGAATTATAAACATCCTTGGAATAGAAAGTGAAACACTGTATGCTATGGAATAAGGGTACAAGACCACAGGAAGGCAGTGAGCTGGGTCCAGCTGGAAGATAAGGGACCGGAAGCCCAGCACGTAGCAGGACACAGTGGACATGGGAGAGGCCGATGGCATGAGAAGTTTGTCAGTGCTGATGAACCCAGTCTTTTGGACTGTGGTCAGGGGAGGAGGAGCCAAGGGAATTCAAGAGTGTTTCATAAGAACAGTGGCAGATTTACTAGGACCCACTTCTTTACGTTTTTCTGTTTTCACCAACTATGAAGTCTGACATATCACAAAACATTAATATTTAGAAAATGAGTACAGTGGGAAGGTAGGCAAGTTCAAGCTAAAATTATTTTGGTACATACACACGTACAAACACACCCCTTCCCTGGAGCGTAATCGTTTATTAGTACATGTTTTTAGTACATGATGATTACATTTGTCATGTGGAGTGTGAACATGTAAGTAAACCTGAATGCTTTCTTTTGTCCCTTTCCTCTCCTCTCCCAGCTTTTGCCAACTCTTCTTCCTCTTCCCCATTTGCAAAAGCTCTGTTTCTATTTTTTCAACTCTTAATCCCTTTTTCCTCTCTTCCCTCTTGTTCCCCTTCCCATTTGAAAAAGATCTTCCTACTCCTATCATCTACTTTTTATTTTTTGCTCTTTATGCTTTGAGTTTCTCACATAAGAGAAACATATGTGGTACTTAAACTTGTGTGTTGGAGTTATTTCACTTAATAAGATTATGGTCTTGAGGTGCATCCATTTACATGAAAATGCCTCCAGTTTATCTTTTTCCTCTGTTAAGAGAGTTGGAGGTGAAGGGAACATGAGAACAGTAAAGAGAACTGTGCATTCATGTTACATAGATCCCCCAAAGCTTCTCTGCATTATATACTGTATGTCTGGGCTTCAGAAACTTGACTCCGTTTTTCAGTTCATTCTGTCAGTATTATCAGGTGTTCCAAGTTAATCAGACTTCCAGTTACCAAAACTTTCCCATTCTCCCATGTTGGGGACTTACATTGTAAGTCTCAAACCCTGAGTATTATGAATTAACATCCCCCCTGCCCCCGCCATTCATGATTATATTCAGAGAACATGGGCAGGGCATTCTTTTGAATCTGAAATATACTGCTTTCATTATTTCATTCTCTTGTTTATATTCACCTCTTGTTCCCCCTTTTAAAGATAAGCTTAGTTATCTTTATTACCTACTTTATTAAAAACTGTTAAATTGGTAAGTGCTTTGAATATGACATTGCTTTCTCCCTCAAATGTTTGTATTTTCTAAAGAATTGAACCGTAGATTTCTAGTTTTTTTTTTTTTTTCATTGTGTTATACACAGAGTTGTATTTCTTACATGTTTGGTAAGAATATTTTGATTACCCAGCTTTGTCTCTCTCCTGCGCTACATTGTTCAGATAATTCTTTGCTGATTGGTAGCTCCACCCACAGTCCAAAGGCTTGAAACAAAGATACAGTAGTCAGTTAATTCTATAACTTGTGCCCAGCTCCAGTAAAGTTCATAGATAGAAGATGTGGCAAATTCTAGATAAGGTGCGGTGAGTGTAGTAGTTCTGGGGTCTTAGTGTAGATTTGGGTTCTTATTGACCACAGAGTCCTCCATGCACAGGTAGCAGAAACCAGCCCTGCGTCCTTTATGGTTAAGTGGAGGCACTGAAAATGCAGAGGACATTGCTTCAGCTCCAGAAATCTTTTTATCTTTTCTGGGTTCAGAAAACACACTTTGGGAAGCACAGATATGTTATTCAAATGGCACTGGTGGCTGTGTCCAGTCTTAAAATTTAGTCATTCTTCCTCTGGTCTATCACTGCTTTGGAGTCTGGCACAAGTGCTCCCCTGACTGCGTGAGCCAGATGGCTTTCTTTGCCAGTCTCTGAGTGCTTGCACCAAGAGTCGCCTGCAGTGTCACCCTCTGGCCATCTGTCTCCATACTTGCATATGGTTAGATTCAGTTCCTTTTCCATCTGATAAGAACCAGCTTCTCTGGATTTTCTTCCAAGTCTCACGGCAGAGTGAGCTCATTCCCACGCAGGTCATCCAAGGACTTGGCAAGTCATCTGTAGGGCCAGACAACCTCATCCTCCTCAGTGCCGAGTGTTCAGCGCTGGTCACTTCTCATGAACTGGCCAGGCAGGGAGCTTCAGAAGCGGCTTGTGTGACTTGTTACCTTTTATTACAGACTGGTCACTTAGAGAAGGCAGGGGATTCCTAGTCTGTAGTACCATTAGGGAATCACAGATGGTGTTGTGGATTTTATGTCTCAGTGCTGTGATGGCCCAGCTGTTTGACCAGTTTAGGTTTTAGGAGAAGCTGTGCTGCTGTGTATCTAGGGCAGTATGGATGGGGGGGGGCTTCCTGTCCAAAAGCACTGTGAATCTTCTCTTCCTGCCCTTCAAACAGGAAGCATAAGCATGCTTTCTACAAATGCCTCTTCGTTGTGGAGGCTGGCTTTGGCATATGTGCTTAGAGTTGTGGCTGGCTGTGTACACAGCCTAATGCTCCTGTGCGCAGGGATTCTAACAGGACAGTGCAGACTCTCATGGGCACTGCTGCCCCATGGCTTGGGAATCTCCTCCCATCAGCCTCTAGAAGATGGCCTGGACGTTGAGCCAGCCATCTCCATTTCCCCTTAGCTGGTTGTTTCAACCCACAGCAGAGGTCTGAACCCCCAGAATGTCACCACCTCTTGGCTGGGACATGAGTACAAAAGACCAACTGTGGCACCACCAGCTTCCAGCTTGCAGCACACCTGTCCCAGGACCCCAGAATGCATGACCCCAGCTCTTCGGGTATTTGCGCCTAGGCCCCTTATCAAGGACGTAGAGGTGCAGGGAGTTGGGAGGTGCCGGGGGGTCTGAAGGAACAAGTGTCAGTCCATGCTCAGCTGCTGCTCCCTTACTTTTAGGGATATGGCAAGGCAGAAGCAGCTAAAGAGTGTGGCAGAGAGAGCTGCTGGCCTTGAGGCAGTGGGGAGGAGCTCTAGAGAGGGACAATGCAGTCCCCAAGGCCTTGCCCCCTGACCCACTCCCTTCAGCCAGGCCTGGTCACCACCCACTAATGCTGCCAGTTTAATCCGATGATGAAGTCATCCAATCACCTCCGAAAAGTCCCACCTCAGAGAGAGGAGGGGGATAGGAAGCACCAAGGACTGTGATGCAGTATATACATGTATCCACTCCCCAGGAAGCATGTATTCTAGACATGTGCTACACACACACATGCAACATACACATGCCCCACCTCTGAAAAGAAGAGCCTTCTGGGGACCCTTTAGATCCAAACCATAACACCAGGTGGATAGAGGTTCCCAGCCCCAGCTACCCAACACATGTGAGGGTCCATTGGCTCTCACAAAATAAAAATAAAAATTCAAAAATAACACTGAAGCTGGGTGTGGTGGTGCACACCTATAATACTCTAGGAGATTGAAACAGGAGGATTATAGGTTCCAGCCCAGTCTCCGCAGTTTGGTGAAATGAAAGGGCTGGGGATGTATCTCAGTGCAAAGGCCCTGGGTTCAAACCCCAGCATCGTCTGCCACCCTCATCCCCCACCAGGAGTAGTAACTACAGACCACCAAACCCCAACGGCAGGGCTCTAGGGCCCAGGCTCGGCACAAGTGCACAGGCCGTAAATCTGGCCAGCCTGTAGCGTCTACCACACATGCCTCAGCACCCCTCTCACACCAGTTCCCTGCACAGCTCACTCTCCAGGTGACTGGACCTCCCTGGCAGAGGCCTGACAGAGGTGCAGCTCCCGTGTATCGGCCAGCTGCACGGTACAGCAGACACACTGTCAAAGAATGGCACCAACCTGAGTCCCGGAGGCTGGCGCGCGCTGGGCTGTGGTCGGTGGGTGGGTGAAGGTGAGTGTATGTGTGTTAGTACAGAATGACTTAACTACGGAAACCAACACTCCGAACTCCTTAGCGCCTCTTGTAATCTTACAAAATAGGAATAATACCCACATGTGCAAAAGATACCATGCATATGTACACTATCAAGACTTAAAGGAACTAATATTAGCCCGTGTTGATAATCTTTTGTATATTTAAAACCACTGGGTTCTACTCTTATTCTTAATTTCTCTATCTTTGGGTTTCTCTCCTTTCTTTATCTGAAATTCTAATGGCAATGCGTAGCTCATTAGCTTTCAGGGCTTGAAAACTTGCCCTAACTTAGGAATTAATACTGCAAACCTTCCTAATTCATCACGTTTGATGAATTCTGCAAGTTTGACCTATAACACTTTGATTAACTTGTAGTTCTAAAATTAAAATTAAAATGTTCATTATGTTTTTGCTCCATTGCTAATTTAGAAATGTGATTTCAATATGAAAGTACATACTACTTTTAGGCTTTTAAAAAACTTGTGTTTAGTTTTTAATGTAATTGTACTGGGATCAGACAGTGTGGATTGCATGACTCCATACGTTAAAATTGTTGGTAAATACCTGTAGACTCTCTGCCTCTCCCCAGTGTTACTGTTGTGTGTGTTCTTCAGATGAATGTCCAGTGTTTCTGTGCAGGGCACTGTATGTGTTTATTCAGTCAAGTTTGTTATTTAGGTTTGTCTTTTGTGTCTTCACTAATTGCTTGACCTAGCAAACCAGTACACCCAAATCTCCAGTTCTGGTGATAGTGCAGTGGTAGTTTCTCCCTGGAATCTTCCACGTTCCACCTTGTATGATCCTCTGATAAGTTTAAGATTGCTGTATTTTCCTCATGAACCAAATACTTTTGTCATCCTGAAGAGACTGTCTTTATCCCAACAAAATAGATTGTTTAACAATATATTTTATCTGATATTAATAAAGCAGTTGCAGCTTTTTTCAAGTATCTGCCTGGTATTTTTTTTTTCATTTATTTAACCTTTCCATTTCCTTAAGCTGTAGCTGTGTCTCTTAAAAACCATTGATGTTGGATATTATATTATTTTTAAAATCAAATCTGTGTCCCTGACTGTGACTGACAGGCTTAGTCTGTATTTTTCTTGTGATTATTGATATATTTAAATGAACTTGGTTCTGTTTTCTTTGTGCCTTTTATTCTTCATCTTAATTTTTCTTTTGGCTTTTTAAAATATTGTGCATTTTTATTCTATTTTCCTTTGCTTTATTTTTAGAGTTCGCTACTTTCTATTTTCTCATGCGTGCCCTCAAAAATTTTAATGCTTTTTAAAAGAATGTGATGTTTCAACAACCTAACCCCCACCCCAAATAATACAAGTTCCTAGAATCCACAACTTCATTTTACTTCCTGTGAGTTATATAATTGTTTTCCCTTTTCATGTGTCTTTCTTTTCTTAAACTTCCAGGCTTCATTCCTCCACCCAAACCCCAGCACTGGATATTGGACCTGGGGGTGCTCTACCACTAAGCTATGTCCTTAGCCCTTTTTATTTTGAGACAGTTTCAATAAGTTGTCCAGGTTGGGCTCAAACTTGCATTCTTCCTGCTACAGCCTCCTACAGTATTGAGATTATAGGTATGTTCCATCACACTTGGCTCACACATCATTTTAAAACAATATTTTAATAAAATAATCTTTAAAAAAATTCTCCAGCTATTAGTATCTTGCTAGTTTCTGTGTTTGTGCGTGTATATACTTGTATCCATGTGTGTGTATGTGTAGCATATATCATATGTGTAGATGTGTGTGTACATGTATCTATGTTAGTAGATGTATGTATACATATATCCGCATGTATAGGTGTGTGAACACATGCATACATATATGTGCACACACATCCCATCATACTACACCCTCATGCATGTTACTCTTAAATATTTTTCATACCCATCTCAAGAACAAAGACATCCTCTTATACAAACATAATACTATTATTACAAGGAAATCCACACAATTCAAACACATCATATATATTGAGTATTACATTTTATCTTAATAGATTATTTCATTTTAAGTTCCTTTACTCATTTAAATAATGAATAAATAACACAGTTATTAATACTGATCGTCTTAGCACAACTGTGTTTTGTTTTGTTTTGGTTAAAATCACCAGGTAACAAATGTTTTATTTTCATGTCTTTGTTGACAAGTACAACTTGTCAACAAATCAGTTACTACTATCATTTAAAAATACATTTGTTGGACGGGGTTTAGACTCAGCAGTGGAGCGCTTGCCTAGCATGCACAGGTTCTGGATTAGATCCTGAGCACTGCAAAATAAATAATTCAATGGGAATTTAAAATAAAAATACATTTGTTTGGATTTACTTTATCACTATTACTTTTTCCATCTCATTCCTGCTGTCATCATTTTAATTTTCCTTGTATACCTTTTAGAAGTTCCATAATAAAGATCTCTTTCTGATAAACTTTTTGAAATCTTAACTATCATTTTTAATAATATTTTGAAAACCAGTTTTTCTAAGTTGACAAAAATTTTATTCTACTACCTTACATACTAAGTAGTTCAATAGTCTTGTCATTTTCACTGTTACTTTTAAATCTTTTTTTTTTTTATCAGTACTGGGGATCATACTCATGACCACATGCTTGCAAGACAGGCGCTTATGCCGCTGAGCTAAATCCCCAGCCCCTTCACTGTTACTTTTAACAGTAATTTAGCTACCAGCTTAATTATAATTTTTTTGTAGATGATCTGGTCTTTTGCAGGGGCTACTTTTCAGTTTATTTTATGTTTTGTATTTCCCTATACCATGCCTAAATGTTGTGGGGTTTTTTAAAAATTCTATTATACCTTATCTTCTCTTCATCTGTAAATCCTGTTTTTCATACAATCTGTAAAGGTAATCATCCCTCTATGTCTGAGTATTGTCTCATCTATGGTTTTTATTTTAGCTTTGTAGAATTTGAATTAGATATGGGTTAGATTTTTTCCCGTTGTCTTCTAGCTCTAAATCTCTTACAGTAATTATCTTTGCATTCCAATTTTTCAGCCTTTTTTCCTCATTCATTATTTTTCTCTTAAGATGTATTTGTTACTCTCCGTAATCCTTCATTGAGCTTTACAAGTTATTATTTTTAAAATTTTAAAGCTCACAGAAAATCAGAAAGAAGAATCCAACCTGGGTGGCAAATTAACAAATTAGGGAGGCCATCTCAGAACAGGGCAGGAATGTAACACTAGGGGAGGAGAAGGGACCACGAAGTGGTGGGAGAGGAGGAGGGGGAGAGGGAGAGGGATGCGAAGGGAAGGGTCTGGCCAGGAGTGGTAGCATACAACTGCAATGCCAACACTATGGGAGGCTTGACGTGAGGATCACAAGTTTGAACTCAGCCTGGGCAATTATAATACCACTGCATCTCAAAAATAAAGAGAATTTTAAAAGAAAAGAAAATCAGAAAGACTAGAACCGTAATTACTTGCTTGCCTTTAACCTAGATTCTCCAGGTATTATTATCTTTTTTCTTTCTATGTATGTGTACATGCATCTATATGAGTGTATACATGTATCCATATGTACAGATGTGTGCACACATATACACATGTGCATACATATATGTGTACATAGCCCATCATACTACAAGCATCATGCATGTTACTGTTAAATACTTTTACATACCCACCTCAAGAACAAAGACATCCTCTTATACAAACATAACACCAATACTACTTATAAGGAAATCCACACAATTCAAACACATCATATAACTTGTTCATACTCAAATTTTCCCAGTTTCTCCTCAAATGGCATTCATATCCACTCTTTTTTTCTGATCTAGGGTCCAATCAGGGTTCACACAATTATATCTGGCTGTTCTGTTTAGTGCCTCCCTTTCAAGAACAGTACCCCGGGCTGGGGATTTAGCTCAATGTCTAAGTGCCTGCTTTGCAAGAGCACAGTCATGAGTTCAATCCCCAGTACCAACTTTAAAAAAAAAAAAAAAAATGAATCAAGAACAGTACCCCAATCCGTGTCCCTCTGTTTTGAGGAGTATAGGCAAGGTATTCTGGAGAACATCCCACATTCTGGGAGTGCCTCGGGCTTTCTCATTGTTTGACTCAGTTCAGACATTTCCAGCCAGAGCCCCACGCAGGCAGTTGTGTGAGTTCCACTGCACCACCCCAGCCTGGTTATGGGGATACTGCTGGATCTCCCCACAGAAAGGCACAGTTTTCTTAATTAGCAAGATTAGCAAGAACTACAGGAACGCTTCTATGAAACTTTAAATAGCTTGCTCCTCAATCTCTGATATGATAGTTTTAGCACCCCTTAACGATCAGTTATTACATCTCTAATTAACATTAATACACTAAGTATTACAAATTTTTTTTCAGATCTGTCATTTCCTTTACATGTCTTAGCCAATTTCTCTTATCAAGAAGAGTCTTTCCTCTCCTTTCCCTTTTTGGAGGTATCTTTATAGACCTGTGGATCTTAAAAATTTAGTGTTATAATTCATTACTATCATTCTTTCTGATATTGGAATTTTCTAAGATTAGGTAGGTCAATGGAAGGAAATTCTTTCATGGCAACTCATTTGTTTTCCTGAAATGACACTGTTAGTTTTTGAATTATTTTCTTGCTTCCTGTTTGCTCCAGGCTAGTATTGCTCATTCCCTGCTGCAACTGGTATTATGTACTTCTAAGGAACTCGGAAACCTTGCACTCGCTTACTGGGGAATGGTAGTTAGAAACCAAGATCTGGTCATCAGACATGCTTGTTGCCATGAGGGCATCCCATTGGGTGTTTCATTTCAACAGACTTTCTATTTTTTTAAAGAAAAAAATCTCTGGTAATTTTTCAGATCAATCTAGTCAGTAAAAAGGTTCTCCCTTGAATTATTTTAAATATCATATAGCAGTAGCTTTTGTCCAAATAAGATAGAGAAAGGACAAGAAAAAAGGGAGAAGGAAAAGATAATAGGAGAAAGAGAGGGGTATTTATCAAATCACATGGAGCAGGTGATACCTTCGGAACAGTCGTGGGGTCTGCCTTGAGGCTGTAGGGCTGAGCCTGTTGCACTTTGCCTTGAGGCTTATTGGTGGATATTTGTTGATTGCACCTGGGAAGAGAAAAGGCGACATGAGCCTCTTATCTGTGCCTGGTAACATGACTGCAGGCTGTGCTGTTACACAGCACTACTTCATTGTCTCCCACGCCCATCAAGGAAAGATACCAGTGAAGGTAGTCACAGGAAATGAAAGTGTCTTTCTCAGGGAGCTTCTGGGTTTAGCCTTCAGACAGTAGCTCCTTCAGAACCTAGAGGGGAATTCAACCAACTTAACTGCTCAAGGAGTTAATCACTAGGAGAGATAGCACAAGCCAGACCCAATGATCTGTCCCTTAATTGATGTGAACTAACCAGAATGATTATATGTAGTACTCTGGAGTATCACATTGCAAAGGGAAAAGGACATTCCCTTTATGGTCTGTGTCACTGGTGACGATGCCAGTACCGTTTTGGGTTTCATTCATTAGTTACTCATTTCATCTGGGAGTATATTAATTTTTCATAATAATAAGGTGTGCCCATACCATTAAAAGGTGATGTTTTATAAGAAACTTTATTAACGCACATCTTTTAAAGCATTAAGTCAAACATTATTAAATCTTTTCCTAATGATGTGGGGTTTTCACCCATGAGTAGCAAGTTTGTCCTGAGCTGTGAGACCGCATGGTCTCCAAAGCTGTGACACAAAGTGCTATGTGCTCTGAACTGAACATCCTGAGACTGGGATGCCACCCTCACTGGGTGCCTGAGTTTAGTGTTTTTTCTGTCTTGACCAATAAGTTAGACAGCAGTTTTGCTTCACTTAGAAAGTATGTTGATTCTGATGTAGATGGCACTGGATAGTCCTCTCTGTTATAGCAGTATATCAAGTAGGAGTGGCCTCCACAGCTTTCCAGAGCTCTGGAAGGGCAGTGACTCAGGCAGTCTGTCTTATGTCATCCCTCAGAACTGGCACCTGAACTGGAGTGGCTCAGAGTCAATCCTTCATGAGCCTGTGACCCTGTTGGATGGGGAGGGTGAGTGTGGGAGATGCCATGGCATTGATTCCCTCCACCTTTATGGCTATATTTTAAAGACTGGAGATTTCTGTGTCTCTGAGATCTAGAAAGGGAACTGCATCATGGCTGTAGCTTTTCAAAAGCATTTTATATTTTATGTATCTCCTGTACTCTAGGTAGTTTTTTTTAAACATCTCTTGTTGAATGGGTGAGAGGGATGGTGGCATTCATCTTATCATATAATTTGAATAATTACCATGAAATACCACCAAGAATTATGAAGAACCAAGGAAAGAAACTTTTTTTTTTCAGTATTGGATTGAACCAAGAGCCTTTGTGCAGAACTACATCCCTGGCCCATTTTCACTTTTGGTTTGAGATAGAGTCTTGCTAAGTTGCTCAGGCTTGGCTTGAACTTGAGATCTTCCTGTTTGTGCCTGCATTTTAAGACTGCCTTCCAACTTCAAACCTCATACTGATCAGAGGAGTCCTTTGAGATACTCTTTTGTTTTACCCTTACAAAGGATTTGCGAATCCCTCCTTCAGAAGGATCCCTTTCCCCCATTTTTTTCAAGCTTCTTTTCGGGTTCTTGTTCCAGAATATAACAATATAAATTTCATCCTGGGAGCCTACTGCTCCCGCACTAGTATTGCTCAGACCATAACAAGCATGTGAGTCACCTAGGAATCTTGATAAAATGCAGGTTCCAGTTTAGAATTCCTGCAGCGAAGCTAAGAATCTGCATTTTTCACAGGCTCCCTATGAAGTGCTGCGCTTCGTGGTCCTCAGCCCAGCTCTGCACAGGAAAGGCCACAGCATGATCTCAGCAATGTCCCAGCCTCTCTGACCTCACCCCACACTCGTCATTGTCTTTACAGCTTTAACCAGTCTCACCATGAAACATCAGTGACGAGTTTGAGACGTAACCAGGACCTTGAGCTACAGCTGGGTGCTCTTTGGTCTTTCAGTTTTCTGTTTCTAGACTTCAAAGAACCATTTACCATGAAAACATTCAGAATGTTTTACCTAGCGCTCATCAGCCTCCTTTTAGTTCATCCTGTTGCATTCAAAATGGGTTACATATTTTCAAGGTAAGCTGGCTCCAAGAAATATGGTCCTTGTTTATTTTTATTGGCACCAGTTACACTAATTACTGGCATCATTAAAAAATCACTAATAAGGCTAGGAAAGTTTTGCAAGCCTATTATCTTTCATTCTGACAGGTGAAATAGTATCTCCTAACACTTCAAACTTTGTAAAAGCAAAGCCACGAACTGCTTAACCTCTTTTTGGCTTTCTATTTTCATGTTAAATGATGAAACTTTCCAGCAAAGGGCGGCATGTTAATGTTACATGGCAAAGGCTCCATTTGTACCTAGAGTCTGGGCTGTGACTTCCGCACCCCAGACTATACTGCTTTATGCAGGCAGATGTGTGAACAGCTGCCTGTTATTATTTCTTCTCCATAGGAACCAGAGGCATAAAAAAGATGAGCCAGAAAATTAAATGCTTAGGAATCAGAGGTCTCCTCCCTCCTACCACCCATGATTGCATATTTTCCTTTCTGACTGTGCAGTGCCCTTGAAGACAGACAAGAGGTTTCCAAGAATATGTGTCAGCTCATCAGCCTTTTACTGGGGGGGAATACAAGTATATACACTCAACCTGTAGGGAAGAACAACTTTGTGACTTACGCCTGACTGAATTTATAAAGGATTTCACAAACTTCACGCCATATCTGTGATCAGGTTTATGAATTCGACCAAGCTGGATCAAGTGGTGGTCCAAAGGGTGGCTGGCTAGATCCTCCAATTCTTTGTCATTCCAAGCAGGGCCGAGGGAGAGCACAAACAGGGCATACCCCTGACACTTGGCTCGCAAGGACTCCTGCCTTAGGGTTTCTCCATCCAAGTGGCTGGTTTCCCCAGCAGATATCACAAATATAACTTTGTTTTTTCTCAGATTGGGTGTGCTTAAGAAGACATTGTCCAGAGTCCACCGCAAGGCGTGACCGACGAAAGCCTCTCCGTTCAGTTGTTGAACTGATTGTTCCACGTGGCGCTTCATGAGGCGCTTGTTACTGTAGGTAGTGAGGTTGAACTCAGTTCTAACCGGGCTCCTCTGGGTGTTGGGAAGGAAGTGGGGAGGAGCATGGCTTAGTAGGGCCACCCGGTCTCCGGTGACAGAGGTTTTAGGCTCTGGGGTGATTTCAAAGTGCTCCAACAGTGCCCCTAGGAAGCCTCTTATGTCTTCAAATTCAGCACTTCCCACATTCCGGGAGCCATCCAGAAGGAACACAGCATCCATGTAAGATTCTGTAGTGATCGGTCTGTCTTGGTCACAAGATGTATCTGGCCTGCATATATCTGTGAACCAAATCACTTCAGGTTACAAAGCAGGTATGGACAGAAAAAAGAAAATCATACCTCAACTAATTTGACATTTGGAAACTGCGTAATCTTTGATGTTTTAAATCAGTTATGAAATGATTTTAATATCAGTAGCAGCAAAATTCCACAGTATACAACTTGCATCTATCTATGAAAAGTACAGATTTTATACCCACCTGTCTCTCCCACACTGTATTTGTAATGCTACTGGTTTTTTAAATAAGAAGCTTTTTGGAAGAGAAGTTTGATCTTGGCTGTGTTTATGAAGTTTTAAGTGAGCAGTTTAGCTCATGAATGCAAGAATATTCTGTATTACACTATGGTCTTTATAGACTGACAATATACAGGTTAAACCAGTGGCCTTTATCATTACACTGTCATTGTTTTCTGAAAAATAATCTACTTAAAAAGTAAAGTTTCTCATTACAATTTAAATAAAATTTTACAAGTTTATGTCTGTCTGTATTTACTCCTTATGGACAAAGCTACAGCATATCTTTTTTTATTTCCCTAGTACTTATTAGTTGAAATCATAATACAAATTTGTTTAATAATAAATGAATAGAAATATCACTTATTCATGGATTTTTCACAAAAGATGAGGCCATTTATAAATATGCATATCTCACTGAAAAAAGAATGCATAATAAAATAGTGGATTTTATTGAATCTGACCACAATGAATGTTAATAAAATAACCTGGCAAAGGAAGAATCTTGCTGGTTACCTAATCTAACTTTACAGGATAGACTAAGCCAAGAGAGTAAATCACTTTGCCAAAAGACACACTTGTTACTAGAAGTTTCTACATACGAAGTCAGGGTTTCATTGTTAGAAATAAGCATGTGGTGTAGGATGGGGAGGCCCTTGGCCTGAGAGCTGGGATGTGTGAGTCCTGATCTTGTTGTCATGGTACTAAACTTGTGTACCTCTGGCCAGGCCACTTTAGGCCTCAGTTCTGAAGTTCCTCTGTACAATTGGATGAGTAAACCTAATTGGGATCAGAATCACCCCAAGGTTCCTTCCAAGGCTGATACTCTGTCTAGTTTTTAAAATAAAGCTAATGATTTAAGGATGAGAATGGCCGCTTTGAAAACCAGAGAGAGAAAAAAGAAATGGAATAACATGTGTGCAGACAGCTGGTATGTAGATAAAGGCATGGGCTGTAAAGAAAAACTACTAAATGAAAGACCAAGGACCAGAGTGCAGATCTTAGGGAATCTAGTAAACTTTCTAACTTCAGTGTTGCTCATGGATTCAATAAATATAGTTGTGCACCAGTTAGGCCTCCCTTACCAAAATGTAGTCAAATTTTATGACCATGTTAAATGATCAGATGGTAAGACAGTCACCTATGTACAAGGCAGTTTCTAAAATCAGGGACAGCAGGCTGCCCATTTGCTCAGTTTTATGCGGTTTTTAATTGCAGGAAATGAAAGCCACAATATCGTCCATTATATACCTACGAGACAAAACAAAGGTTTAAGCCAAGACGTGGAGCCAAAATCCACCCCAATCACATATGTGCCACTATCATAAAGGACATATTTGAAGGACCAGAAGAATACACAGGGTGGAATGTGTCTCCACCCTCAGCATGGTTAGGCCCTTCCCACTGTAAGATTATCAGTGTATAATCTAGTGTGGTGAACCTTTTATAGACCGAATACCCGAACTGCAACCTAAAACCCACTTACTTATCACAAAGTGCCAATGCTACAATTAAACCTGAATGCCTGGGTGCTGGGGTGATGCTGGGGTGACTTGACCTGCATGCCAACAGAGAGGGCTTCATGTGCCTGCTGTGGCACATGTGCCATATGTTTGCCACCACTGGCCTAAAACAACTGTATGCAACTGAGAAGGGACAGCAAGAGACTGATGAGTGGTTAGAGGGAAGACAGAAGAGGGGTTTTGAGGAAACTGGAAAGCTGACTGTTCCCTTAGGATTACTGTCTCTTGTAGAGTCATTTATATACCAAGCACTGGCATCTTACTGATATACATGGAGGACAGGAATTGGGCATTTTCTTCCAGCCTGAATGGAGAGTTCTGGGAGAATGAGACATCCATTCCTTATAAACTACAGGCAGCTGAGAGCCAGATTTCTTGGTTTTGATACAGTGGTGAGGCCCTGAACAAATCTTCATATCTCTCTAAGGTTCATCTTTCTCCTTTGTAAAATGAAGCCAATAGTAGTTCACACATTGTAGGGTGATTATAAAGATTGAATGACATAATTTGTTAGTGATTAGAACAGTGCTTGGAACATGCACAATAATTTGTCTCAATGTCATCATTACCACCCATATTACATAAAGCAATTAGAGCAATATGTGGCCTTTAGTAAATACATGGTAATGATCAGCTGCTCTGTCCACTGGAAATCTCAACGGCTCCCACCATCTTCATAATTCTTAGAATGCTCAAATGGTAAATAGAGAGTTTATTCCAACTGGACCTGTAGATCATGTGTAAAACACTACGGACTGATCAATAGTGCAAATCTTCTGGATGCTTAACATTTGGGGATCTGTGGAGACCCCTTTCAATGAAAAATCTGTGATTGTCTGCTTTTTTCCATGTGTGCAGTACTAAAAATATTCCCAAGCAGGTAGGAGGGTACTGAATTGCTTTCAAGCATTTCTTTGGGGCTGTGAACATTTGAGATTTAGAAACCTCATAAAATACTTTACAGCATGAAAAACTTGGCAATGGGACAGACTAACTTTTTCTAAAAATCATACTGTTTCCTGGAAGCAGCATAAGCAGAGAGGCCTGGAATGTAACCCTCCTCCTGAGAGATGCAAGAGGAGACCCTGAAGGCTGAGCTGAGAGGCTCCATCTGTGGAAGATACAGTGTGACAGAGCCCCAGAGCCCCAGGGATTCTTCCCAGAGCCATGCCTGTCCCTGCTGCCAGGTTCCAGCTGCTCCTGCCAACAGTGACTCAAGGCACTTAACAGGCCCAATCAAATTATCTTTTCCCTGTGGCTCTTACCATAGCAGAAAGTGCACCGCTGGAGTCTCTCTAACGCTGGCATGTCGTCAGTGCCAGAGGGAATCACTATGACTTGGAATGTGCTGGTGTTGTCAATCTGCAAGACGCAGAAGCAAGAGAAAGAACCACTTAGTAGATAGAGATACAAGAACCTCCCTGTACTGTTTAGAGGCCTGAGATCCAGAAAGGTATCACTGCTCCTTCTAGGCAGGCCATGGGGAGCTGCAGCATGTCTGGTGGCTGCAACCTGCGTCAAACCCAACACTCCCTTTCACTGTATGACAGTTGCTTTGCCTCTTTGTTTCTTCATCTATGAAGTGAGAATGGTATGGTTATTAGCTAGCAGGGTCCTGTGAATGCTGAACAAGTTCACCACTGTGAAGCACTTCCTGGCACAGAATGGGTGCCATACAGGTCAGTAGAGGCCAAAACACCTTCACGCCCATCATCTCGACAACTCCGTGAGTGAGTTCTTACCTTCATGGCCCCACTTTACAGACAGAGAAAACAGAAGCTCAAAGAAAGGATGATCAAAAGACACTGGACCCTGAAGTCATTTAACAGAGACCCCCACCCCCACCCCATTCCCCAAGTCTCTGAGAATCATGAGAAATCACAGGCTGCTCTTTGGAAATATCTTTAAATTTCCCCTGTGAATGAATTGAATATGGCTTTGAAATATAGACTGAGATCCACATCTAGGCATCTCCTTTCTCTGAAACTCTCCAACAATTTTCACTTTTCTCCCTGTTGTTAGTAACTCACCTGAGAGTTTAAGGGTACAGAGTAGAAAGAAGATAAGGAATCTCTACATAATCAAGAATAATTGACTCTTGCTGGTTAATTGATGTGATCACATCTAGTACCTAAGAGTTGGGTCATTTGACATTTAAATTTCCCTTGTCTTAAGCTAATGGCTTCCTCTTTCTTGACAGTCACCATCCACACTTTCTCCTTATACATAGGACTTTGGTGGTCATGTTTATCTGGAGTAACTCTGTTCTCTCCGTATCTGGAGTGGCTCCATTGATTGAGCCAATTGGACCAGAGGAGGACTTCATCCAATCTGATCCATTCTCTTAAAAATTTGAAACTGGGGTCCTAAGGGATGCAGGTTCATCCATGTTTAATGACTTAAGCTCACAGAGCTGCCATCTGGCTGCATTGTGTCTTGTGGATTGAGAAGCAAGGGAGCTGGGGGGGGGGGGTGTCACTAAGGCTCACCATTGTGCCTGCCCAGTTTGTATTCTGTGTGTGGTGGATGGGGAAATCTGTGCTCAGCAGGCTCCTCTTGGGAGCCCACTGTTTTGCCTTCATGAGCTTTCTGGGTGAGGGGAAAATACTCTGAGGGAGTTTATGGTAAGTGAAGCTTCTTTTTCTTGACACAAATACATAAAGGAACATACAGTGCCCAGGGAAAGACAGAAAAGAAACAGAAAGGACTCTGTGATGGTAGAGCAGTGACCTACAAGAAATTTTAGAAACCATAGAATCCAACCTCATCATTTTACAGATAAGGAAAGTGAGCATTAGAGAGGACAGATTCTAAAAGACTTCAGTCTTTAGACAAACAAGGCAGTCTTTTAGGCAAACAAGATCTGCCTTCCATCTTCTGTAGGAGCTGTGTTTATGACTATAGTTGAATCCTGACTTAGTTCAGAGTCATGTTTCTCAAGATGTTGCCCAGGGATTGCTGATAAGTCTTGAGTTATGTATGTCTAAATATAATAACTTCCATATTTCTAGTGATAGCCCTACTTAGCAATTTAGGCTCATATTTAATCATACATTAACACGTCAATGTCAACTCAAAAGCAGTGCCATCCTACTTGTTGATCCTAGTGGGTTGCATTATTGATGAGACGCCATAGGGGATCTGCTCATTCCCCTCTCCCCAAGTAATTTCTTAATAAAGTTAAAAAAAGTACAGTTTCAGAGGTTACTCATCCTATCACTTATTATTGGAATAACTACAGTAGCATTTTATAGAAAAGTCCCATAAACTGAATGTAGGCTGGGCATATAAAATAAAACGTTCATATCATTCACTTTTCTTAGTGCTATTTTCCTGTGGACTCAGAAATACCAGCTTGGATGAAGCTGTAGCTATAATGTCCACAGATGGGCAATAGGAGCAATCAGCACGTTTCTGGATGACTTTTTGTTCCTAATCATCCTGAAGCTCTACTGCACACTCAAGAAAAGTGCAATTAACATTACAGATAATCTTTGACAATTCTATGAATTGAAATTATTTTTAAAATAAATGATTACATGTGTAACATGCTAAGGTTTCCTGTTAAAAACATTTCCCTGTCCATTGAGGGAGTGCCCTGACCAGTTGCATAGATTCCAGAGGTTCCGAGCTCTGCCCAACCCAGCCCAACTCCCCAGTGCCATATTTGTGGATATACCCCAGTTAGCCAGGCAGGTCCCAGAGGATCTGAGCACCGCCCAGCCCAGTGTTGCAGTGCAGTTCATCATGGGAGCACTCTGGCCAGCAGTGTGGATACCAGAGGTACAGACCCCACCCAGTGCAGTCCAGCCCAGAGTCCTGGTGCCATTCTTGGGGGAGTGCCTAGACCAGCTGCACTGGTCTTAGAGATTCTGAGCTCCACCCCAAACAATGCAACACCCCAGTGCCATACTTTGGGGGGTGCACCCTGGCTAGCAACACGAGTCACAGAAGCTCCAAGCTTTGCCCAACTCAGTGCCTCGGCCCTGTCCACTGTGGGAGTACCTTGGATAACTGCATGGGTCCCTGATGATCAGAGCTCCACCCAACCCAGCACAACACCCTGGCACCATCCATCAAAGGACATACTGGCTAACCTCACAATCATGGAGGAGCCAAGCCCTTCCAAGCCCAGCACCATCTGTGGAGCACTCCAGGGAGAAGCATGGGTCTGGAAGAGCCCAACTGAGAGATCCTATACCATCAGGGGAAGCCCGGGTGAGTCAAGGGAGAGCAGAAGTCCTGCCCACCGTTTTTGCATCAAACGAAGAATGATCAAAAGAGATAAAGAAGGTCACTATATACCTCTCAGGGGAAATGTTTGTTGTACATTTTGTTTGTTTGTTTTTGTTTTTGGCACCGGGGATGGAACTCATGACTTCGCATTTGCCAAGCAGGCACTTACACCGCTGAGCTAAACCCCTGGCCTGTTTTTTTTTTTTTTAATGTATGTATACTGAACTTTACTTATTTTTTATTTTAAAAAGGAAAAAACAGATAAATCAAAGAGCAGTCAAACAAACAGCAACAACAAAAGTCAAATGACAACAACAAACAATAATGACATAGGATTTCTAAACAAGATGATAGAAATTTAACAATGGCTGTTATATTGCATATTGTTATCTTCAGAATGGTTGCTTAAGTCACTAGATACAGGCATACAAAATTGATCAAGCAGTATGATTTCCCTTTGAGCAGTTCCTTTCCTTTTTACTATATCTCTTGTAACTTTTGGATCTTATTTACTTTCAGTTTCTCACACTAGCGATACAAATTTGTCATTTGACATTTCCTTCTGATACCAACTTTCTCCAATCACTAGAATCATAAGTGATATGAAATACTAAATTTAATCCTTCTCTTACCTGCAACACCAAATAGAGTAAAAGAAAAGAAAATAGGCTAGCCAGAAAAAGGAGGGGCACAGCATCTTGTAAGGATATTGGAAAGCCAGGCCCACCCTAGATTAGAAGTCTTAACAGGCAACAATATTTTATCAGTGGTAAGAGGCAATTGCCAAAAAATACAGAGGAAAAATCCTAGTGATAAAACCAAGATGAGACTGAGGTCCTTCCAGTTAAAAACAACCTTCCATTTCAGAAGCACAGCTTGATGGTCCAGTTCACGCCATTGTGAAAGATTTTCAATATGGGGAGCAGTTATGTGTTCAAAAACAGCAATCAGTCGCATTGTTGCAGTTACTTTTGAGTTCCAAATGCTTGTGTGCAAGGAACCTAATTTCACCCAGGCCTGTTGCACACTCAGATGAACTGAGATTTTGAAAAGCCATGGTAAGCATGAAACAAATTAGGGTTTTAAAACGTGGCCCTCAATATCAGTAGACTTGAGTTCTGTTCTTAAAAAAGCAACCCTTCAAGCATACAGTGGAAGTACAGTGGAAGAGAATGGGCAGGAGAAAGACAGCCCACAGAAATAGCGGATGCAATTTCTCTTCTGGAATGTCAGACCCTGAATTCTAACCAACTTAATAGCACATTGGTATCTCAGACTGTCCAGGTGCATCCTCTCCTACCAGTGTGGACTTTTGTTTTTTCTGCTTTACTCTATGTCCTCAGAGCCTAGGCTGGTACCTGGTATGCAGGAGGTGCTATTTGTCACATGAATAAACCTTGGAACCAGTTCTGACTTTTGACTATCACTAACTCTTATGCTGCCCAGCGGAATTAGGGGTCAATGCTGCTCAGATTTAAGAGGGTTTATTTTCAAAAATTTCAACCTTCAGCAAGACCATCTGCAGGAAATTTAGGTAGAATCCAGAGGCCAGATTAGTGACATGTGCCTGTGGTCCCAGGGCGCTGGGTGGTTGAGACAGGACTACAGCTTCCTAGCCTGCTCCATTAAATCCATGGAGCAGTAAGCCAAAATTGCCTTCTGCAAGTTCATAAACAGAACCTGAAGTGTTCTGCCGCTATTCTGGCGAATATGAAAGGCTTAGCATGTTCCTGGTCCATAGTAATAAATAATTCTCCCTATCTGGTTTGTTAACCCAGCATGACCCCAGTAACTTGCTTGTTTCTCACGAGGCCTGACACAGGCCACATGCATGACTAAGCGGTCAACACGAAGGCTCCCCTCACCGAGAATGCCCGCCTGATGGAGGGCACATTGCTGAAGGCGATCACTACCGGCGTGATGTCCAAGGCCCCGAACTCCATAGCGGCGGTGGTGATGGACTGGAAATCGGCCGACTGACCGCCGCTGAAAAACGTGGCAATTCTCCTGGTGTGAGGCCCTGGAAGTGTTCGCTTGAAGACATTCCTGGAAATAAACCTCATTGCTTTGCCAGTCTCCCTGCTGTCGAGGGATTTTGCATAAGGAATAGCTGCAATTTCCCTGAGCAGCTGGTCCTTCCGGTAGGCGTCCGAGAAGCGCACCAGATGCCTGGCGTAGGAGCCATAGGTGAGGACGGCGACGCGCGCCCCCGTGGGGCAGCCACTCTCGCGGACTTTCATGTCTCTCACCAGCGAAGCCACCATGCCTTTCATCCGCTCGAAGTCCTGCTCCGTGACATCCCGGGACTGGTCCAAGGCAAACACCAGCTCTGTTGGATGCACCGGGCATTCGGGTTTTCCTAAAAGACAAGCATCTGTGTCTTAGCGCTTAGGATGCTTATTCAAAAAAAAAAAAAGGAGACCAATTAATTTTGAATGGTAACTGTTCAAATATTTAAACATTGAATAATTTAGATACTAAAACATAAAATATTAAATGTTTAAATCTTGAGTAATATAAAAATGCTATTCTAAAAGCTGAGTGTGCTCTTTTCCGTCAAACTCAAAAGAAAAAGTCTAGAATGCAATGTGATTTGTTACGAAATTTGTAAGTTAATTCCTAAATTCATTCTGAACAGTGGAGTCCTTGGGAATGTCCTCTTACCTAGAGACTGAATCAAAAGCATGCTTTGTTGTTAGGACTTATTCAAACTTAAACAAATTCTTTAGCAAGTGTTAAAAGGTAAGAATTCTTAACAAGGGTTCAAAGGATGGAGAAAACAAAGAATAGTTGTAAAAGTTCCTTGGAGAATTTCAGGAAAAACGGAGAAACAGTTTTCTGACAAGTGGTATACAGAACAGAGAGGTAGATGTAAATTGACAGTAAGGAGTAAGGTTTGGAGTTGATTCAAATATTATGTGACCTCATCCAGATTGCCAAGACTCTGCCTCAGTTTCCTTATCTGTGAAATGAGTCATATCAGCAGTTACACAGGCCTCTTTCGAGCAATAAAGGAAAAGCACAGGTGAAGAAAGCATTTAGAGCAACAGTACCTGGCAGGTAGTTGGCGCTCGACCAATATTAACTGTCACTTTTATAATAATCATTACAGACTTTTCCACTGTGTGACAGAATAACTAAATCACTAAAAGGAGAAAGCTTTAGCTGATACATTTTTATTTGAGAGTTAACAAATTCAAGTTAACCAATAAGTATGCTATTACTTGGAGAAATGTTGAATTATGCTTGTTAAACTCTAATATGTCAATTGCATAGTTATGAATCCTTATTCATTGGTTCCAATTTATTTATGCTAGTCTCACTACCATACTTTCATCATGAATTTATATTTAGTGATCTGATTAATGATTGTTTCTACTGATAATTTAGGGTAAATTAGGGGATTATGGCTTTGTTGATTTTCTACATTATTTAGTTCCAGCCTAAGAGTAGATAAATGTTTAATGATTGAAAAATGGAAAAGAAACCAGTTTTCTCCAACCAGTTTAGGAACTTTAACAGCGTGTAAAGTGCCCAGTTTTCAAACGTAAGCTGGTATAAAGGAATCCCAGTGCTGTGTCTCCAGCATGGAATTTAGAGATTACAACACAGCCGGAGACCACAGCTCTACAGAAGGCGCTCAGGACACAGATGTGCTGGGGCTCCAGTGGCTGCTGAGGAGTCGGCCCCTTCTCCAGGCCACCCCAGCTCTCCTACAGTGGCATGAATTCTTCCCTCCGTCTAGTTCTTGAGTCTATGACTTTCATGGGTAGAAGCAGTTACCACCTAGGCAGAGAGATAAATCTCAAACCTAAATCAAATTGTTCCTCTCAGTGGAGAAGGACAAAATTTATTACCTATAACTCTTAACAGGCTGAGCAGATTCCATTTTTAAATTGAGGTCATATTAATTTTGCAATTAAAAATGACTAGAATTATGGCCAAACATGAAACTGGTTCCAATAGCTTTTGATTAGGCTGTTATTTACATATGTGAACATCAACAAAATTTCAGGTGCAAGTAAGAGATTAAAGAAATAAGAAAAGATTTACAGACCTAGTTGAACATGAGTAAAAATCCAAGCTTTCAAGAAAAAAAAAACACCCAAGAGCTAATTCAGCTTACAAAATATACAATGTCTGAAATCCAGCAAGCATCCAGGAATCTCACGGATTCTGAGGGGCATGGGGTGGATCTCCCTGGTCCGGGAGGCCTCCTGGAGCTTGGGTGAGTGCGTGCAGTTCCAGCTCATGGTTCCGTGACTGTGCATTGCACCCTGATGGCTGCCAATAGCCCCAGGGGCAAATAGGACATAGTGTGGCAGGAGCCGCCCAAGCCCCCACGTGGAACTAAACTGCAGCACTAACGGCCGGCCGTCATCCAGGCCACAGCACCCTCCCAAGGAGTCCTCCGGCCTTTACGCTGTCCACCCTGCTGTCCTTTTTCCCCACAGCAGCCCAAGCAAACTTTAAAAATTTGTCCATCAGCTCATGCTCCTCCCTGCAGTTCTCTCAACAAACTCCTTAATAACTTCTCCTCTCAAGACTGATCAGATCCAGCTACCTCACTGTAACTTGCAAAACACAGCTTATTTCATTCCTGCCTCCATCTCCATTTTTCACCTGCCAAACCCTCTCCCATCACTGTTTCCCAGTCCTCTGGGCTCTGTCAGTTCCTAGGAGATGCCAAGGTCTTTCCGGTTCTGTGGTCCTTGTACCTGGAATTCCTCCTGCCTGGCTTTTGCAAAGTGTGGGTCCTTCAGCCACACTTCAAGTTCACTGCCTCCAACTCTGGGCAAAGCATCTCTCCTTCCCTTCACATTATGCTGTACCACAGTTCTCAGTGCTTTACCTCTTTCATAACGACAACAGGAAGCTGGGCATGGTGGCTCAAGCCTGTAATCCCACTTGGGAGGCTGAGGCAGGAGCATCATTGTGAGTTTGAGACCAGCCTGGGCTATAAAGTGAGCTTAAGGCCAGCCTGAACTGCATAGTGAGACCCTGTCTCAAAAAACAAAACAATAAGATTCTGAGTTCTTTTGTGTATTTATTATCTGGATCCTCCATGAGAATAGAAGCTTCTAAGGATAAGAATCTTATTATTCTACTCAGTGTCCCAAGTGCCTAAAACAGAGACTATTTTTTGAAAATTAGTACATGTTTGCAGTACATAATGATCACATTCTGTGGGGAGTACATGGACCTAGCACATCTGACTGATTTTTCATCTCTTTCTCTCGCCTTCTTCCAGCTCTTGGACCCTTTCTTTTTTGCAAAAGATCCATCTCCTTGTTTCTTATTATCTATCTTTTATTTTGCTCTTTAATTCATTTATATTGTGAGTTTCTCAAATAAGAGAAACTGTGTGATATTTAAGCTTGTGTGTATGATTTATTTTGCTTAACATTATGTTCTCTCAAAGTGTATCCATTTTCCTAAAAATGACTCACACTTACATTTCTTTATACATAGCAGTCCTCCACTGTATATAAACACTACCTTTTCTTTATTTCTTTATCAGCTGATGGCCATGTAGACCACCTCAAAGATTTAGCTATTATGAGTTGCTCAGCTATAAACATGGGTATGCATGTATCACTGTAATATGGTGTCTGTAGCTCTTTTGGGAAGACACCTAGAAAAGGAAAAGCTAGGCCAGATGGAATTTGTATCAGTAATCTTTCAATAAATATTTGTGAATAAACAATCAGAGAGCAAGACTTGGTGGGGTTCATAGACAAATTTGAAAGGATAAATATATATTAGGGAGATGGTAAGTTTATACAAAAACATCATGTAAGAAGCATTTGTAAAATACTTGAAAACTAGTGCTGAGGAAATTTTTGTGTGTGCAGCACTGGAGATTGAATCCAGGGAGGCTCCATCACCAAGCGACATCACAGCTGCTACTCATTTCTTTTGAGAAGCTGGTTGTTAACAATGAACAAGGGCTGCTTTTTAGCATTATCTGAGTCGCACGTTCCACTGGGTTACTATCTGATCATCCCTACTTCTACGCTGCCCTCTGCATCTTAATCCTAATGACTTGTTTACGGAGATGGGGAGAGAGAGAAAGAGATAGAGACAGACAGACACACTGACAAAAAGAGACACACAGAGAAAGAATATATGCGAATAAAGGGGGGTGGTATTTTTACAAAAATTGTAACAGTAAGGTAAATGGAGATGTTAGTCCTAAAGTGTTATAAATGCCTGCTGGGTGGTGAAGTAGCTAAGGAGGTCAGCTAGCACCAAGTGAGTGATTAGAAGCAGGACTCTGCTACCACTGTGAAGCAGCAAAGGAAGCCCAGATGCAATGGTATCAGTTGGCAGACAACCCTATCTCGTCTTTCCTGCTATGTGACACTCTAGAGCTCAATTAAAACATGTCATAAATAAAGATTACTCACCATGTCCACCAGCTGGGGAAGAAGAACAAAGGAGATTGGATTATTATTAGCAGAAAAACAGAATTCTGTTCTATGTAAGAATCATGGGGGGAAAAAGAATCATGGCAGCAAGGTTTTCCCTTGTCTGCTTTTGGAGGTGACTCAAAAATCAGGGCAAGAGAGTTGAGAGAAAACACGGAAAGTGCTCAGTGTCTTGGAGAAAGCACTGCATCATCCACCAGGAACAGGCTGAAAGAACACAAATAAATGAGCAGCTTGCAGCCGGCTGTTGGAACCAGAGACCTTATCCTGGGAGGGGATGGCATGGGGAGGCCCACTGCATTTGGAATGTTGGAAGATTCCGAGCTTCTCTCTACATTTTCTCCATGCACACATCTATAGTTATCAGTTACACAAACACACATCTACAGTTATCAATTATACATACATGTCTATGTGAACATACAGTGTATGCACATGCAGGTTGAGGTATCATTTATCTGAAATGCATAGGACTGGAAGTGCTTTTACTTTGAATTTTTTTCAGTTTGGAATGTTTTCATATACATAATGAGGTATCTTGGAGGTAAACCCAAGTTTAACACATAACTCATGTTTTTTCATGTAAATCTATTCATACAACCTGGAGGTAATTTCATACAATTTTTCAGTGTGCTATATTGTGACTATAACCAGTCATGAAATCAGATGTAGGATTATACATTTGTGCCATCACATCAGTATTCAAAAGATTTCCAGTTTTGGATACTATGGGCTTCCAATTTGGGCAGTTTGACCTGTATGTGTGCATATTTACATTTTCTATAAGAGCAGAGGTGGATTTAGTCTGAAAGAACTCAGTATTAGCTTCAAACCTGCACTCTCCAATATGGCAGTCACAAGCCATAGGTCGTTACTTACATTTTAAATCAAGACAACCAAATGAAATAAAACATTCAGCTTTTTGGTTGCACTATCCATGTGTCAAGTGTCCAAAGTCACACATGGCTGGTGACTGCTCTACTAGGCAACGTGTGGACACTTGCATGACTGTGGGATGCTTCCGTGGACAGCAGAGTGAGTCCTCTGACCTTCAGAGGCCCTGCCTGGGAAAGGGCTGGCCATGTTCAAACCAGGCGTGTGCTTTTATACAATATAGGTGAGTTAAGGGTTCTTCCTTCCTTTCTTGTACTAAATAACACTTGAAATAACTTTGTACCTACCTTGGGTTGTAATTTTGCACTGAATCCTTCAAACTTTAAAAGATCAGCTACGATTGCACGTGGGCCTGCCCAGCTGTCACTATAGTTCACAGACGAGAAAACCTGCTCTACTTCCGCGCCTTTGAGAACATTAGTTCATTACAGAAATGGGCTCTCATTTGTCTATTGTTCTCCTTTAAAGTGCCTTGAGGGAAATTTCAACTCTAATTTTTATTTGGGAAATAAATGCATGTTTAAGTGAACATTCGACATGACGAAAAGTCAGCTTGTAATCCTGTGCGTGGGTTTAATTATATCAACACATATTGTGAAAGAAGAGGGTGTCATGTGGGTCTTAAAACAAGTTCCGGTGAGTTCAACCCTGTCAGTTACCATCAAGCGTTAATAACTCTTTCAAAGAAGTTGAGTGTGATGCTGATTTATTGCGCCATCAGGACAACTCTGACCTTCAATCTCCATTTTCTCCAGGTCAGAAGCACAACATAAATTACTGCTTAGTGCTTCCCAAAGACTCTTTGGGAGCTAATAGTCCCAGTCCACGCTAACTCAGAATTTATGTAGTGACGTCTCTTGATTTTAAAGAATTGGCCGGTAAATTTCTCCATTCTGAGAGCAACACTCTCTGCTTTCTTTCTAGCAAAGCCCACAAGTGGGGGATCGTGTTAAGTAGGGTACTTACAAGTGTGGTCCCGCACATACTGAATGAGCTCACAGGTCTGCAATTCAAAAATAAAACAGAGTCAACCAGCAGGCTGCTAGGTCACCAAGTTTAAACATATTTGGTGGAGTGCCCAGAGCACTCAGCAGGAGTCAGGAGGTACTTACAGAAAACGAAGCCAATCCTTTGGCCCCTTTCACACCCTAGGGAAACAGACAGAAAACGTTTTGTGGCTTAGTCACACATCGGCACCCAGAATATGCACCAGCACGGAGATGAGAGAGTAAAGGTCTTGAAGTAAATAATGAGTAAAGGCAACAAACAATCCAGGCGGGTACTCGTTGCTTCATTAAAAGTAACACACCAGGGTGACAACACTGGCTGTGGCAGGCTCCGCTTACACAGGCTGTCAGGCGGCCTCCTGAGGCTCCTCTGTGCCAGGATCTAAGGAGGGAACTGACAGCCCCACAGCCCCACGCGGAGCTCCGGAGCAGAGCCTATTTATTAGCAGAAATAAATGCTTATGTATGTAGAGTTGAAGATAGAAAGAACAGAGTGGAACTAGTTTTTATTTTGGGCTCAACCCTATCTTTGGAACAGGAAGAGTCTAGCGACTCTCAAAGAGAAACCCAAGGAAAATTGTAACAGCCACACCCAAACTCTTGAAGTAAATAATGAGTTCCACATGAGTGGTACTTTGAGCGTGTTCACGATTTATTAATTCCACTGCCATTCATTCACAATCATTTCCTCCCTCAACCTCCCACCTGCACCCACCTCTCAAGAGACACATTTAGTTGGCATCTTTTCCCCTTTTCTAAGGATGCATGATATAGTGAAAATAGTCATGAAGCAGAAGCAGAAGGCATAAGCAATGAAGGTTCTGTACTTTAGGTTTTTTTGTTTTTTGTTTTTAAAGTAGTACGTGTTTGGAGTCTATAATGAATACATTCACTGGGTAGCTGGTACATGCACAAGACACGTCTTAATTCTTTCTTTGTCTCCCACCCCCCAACTTCTCTTGGTCCCCTTCCCATTTGCAAAACGGTGTGGTTGGTGTCGTCACTTACCTTTCGTCCCAGAGGACCTGGTTCCCCAGGGGATCCTAGCTCTCCCGGAAGTCCAGCAGATACCTCAAAGCAGAATTTCTTTATTTAAAATCATATCTATACACACATATGTACATGTTTAAAATTCAAATTTAAAAGAATTTAAACTTCAGAAGTGAAAATTCAAAAGTAAAAATTTCACTTTCATTTTAGAAAATTGAGGGATTTCCAAAGCACACAAAGAAATTAAAAACAAAATCCCCACTAATCCATTCTTCTGCCAATTAAGCTTGTTAACATTTTGGTGCCTTTTATAAAATCCTTTTGGTGTTAAGACACATGTTCTTCGTTTTAGTTATTTGGATCATATGCTTTCTTGTTGCCTTTAAAACCAAAGCTCTGTCTCTGCACATTTTCATGTTACTAAATATTCTTTTGCAAAATCACTTTTCATGGCTGCATAGTGTTGCATTACACAGAAGGACCAGGATTTATTTAATCAGTCCCTTATTGTTAGTATTAGGTCTATTATTATAGTAAACAGTGGTATCATAAAATTATATGCACCATTCTGATTATTAGAGAAGATTGGTAGGACTGGAATTGTTGGATCAAAGGAGAACTTTTATCTAAATAAAATGGAGGTAGCCAAACCAAAAAACAAAAATTTCAAAGCTTCAAAAAATAAAATTAAAATATAAAATACCCTAGGACAACAACAGAAACACTTAAGTTGGCTGAAAATATCTGTAATGAAGTGAGAGAAACAATAGTAGCAGAAATAGTGGTTATCAGTTAACTATACATGAGAATTTTTTCCATGTACATTCAACAATATATTTTATCACAACTATAAAATTTAGTTTTTAAATATGGATAATATTGTTTAAAGCATTAAAATGCCGTGGGATTCACTATCTTTACTATAATAAAAAAAGAAGTTGTTTAAAATTAACTTAATCTGTAAATGCATTGTTTATGAACAGTAAATAATTATGGCTATCTTTTGTGCATCCCAATCATACTGATAGTTTACTGGTTTGAGTAAAGAAATTCACTGATCATATGATAAGGGTTAAGCTCTCCGAAGAAAAATGGCAGGTTCAGTACATGGACTTGCTTGTGTTTCTGTCTAATATCTTACCAAAATGAGAGTATATTTTTTTAAAAAGGCAACAGCAACCCTGATAAGGAGAGAGGGGAAGACGATGGCCACATGGTTTGGGAGGCCGCAAAGCAGATTTGTAAGTGGGAGGTGGCTTGGAAGACCGAACAAGGCTGGGTCCTCAGGAAGCAGCAGGGAAAGCTGGAACCCGGGTGTGTGACATCACACTTCCCCAGAAGGATTAGGCAGTGCTGGGCACCTCCAGAAGTGGAGATGAGGGGAAGAGCTGAATAAGGAGGCTCAGCTAAAAATCACAGCAGAAGTCCCCAGATCTCCATTCTAGTTTCAACAGTTGGACAGATGTCCCTTTTCTCACTAGAGCAATAAAGCAAATTAAAACTGACTAGGACTCCAGGCAGAATTGAAGACCAGTGATACCATACCCAAACAGGGAGACTAAATAAGACCGTAAGTTTTTTTCTCCTCAATTCTTAAACTTGGAGAGACAGCTCATTTTGAGACATACGAGAAATAGAGGCTAGAGCAGGAAAAAATAACCCTACAGGACACAGTATTACAAATACTCCTCAGAAAGATAATACATTCTAACCATGAAACAAGAACAGTATACAATAGAAAAGGAACGCTGAGAGCAAAGACAAGCTCCTAAAAGTAAAGTATAATAAAAAATATAGCATAAAGTCAAGGAAGCTTTGCAAAAAATAAAGCAAAAAAAAGGAAGAAGAGATCAATTGAAGGACTAGCAATATACTAAATAACAGATATGTTTAAAATAGGGGAGAACAAATGAAGAGGAAGCAATCATCAAAATAATATTTTTCAGAACTGAAGAACATACATTTTTAGGCTCAAGAGAACTGGGAAATGACAAGGAAAATGGATGAAAAATGACCTTACACCAAGTCACAAAAGTCACGAAATATCCAAACACTAGGGACAGAGAGAAATGACCCATGTGATTCCAGAGACAAAACAGTGGTCATGTGAAATAAGATTAGCAATCTGAGTGGCCCAGAACATCACACAGCAACAAGAGAAACTAAAAAAAAAAATTCTGAGGAATTAATTCCAACCTAGAATTGTTAGAAATTAACTAAAGTATCAGTCACGTCTGGAAATAGTATTAAAGCTATTTTCAAATGTTGGCTGTATCGAAGAATAATCCAACTCATTCAGCTTGCCTTAGCAGGCTACTGGGTAAGCTTTCCTTGAAATAAGGGCGTGAAGCCAGGAGTAATGGCGCACTCTTGTAATCCCAGCACTGGGAGGCTGAGACAAGAGGACTGCTGCAAATTCGAGGCCAGCCTGGGCTACATAGTGAGTTCAAGGCCAATCTGAACTGTTCAGAGAAACCCTGTCTTAATAACAATAACAACAAAAGGAAAAGAAAAGAAAAGAAAAGAAAAGAAAAGAAAAGAAAGAAAAAGGCAAAATGCAAGCAAAGCAAAGCACAGATCCAGCACAGATGAGAGGCAGAGGGATTTTTGGGGTGAAGGTGGCCACCTTGTGACCATGAGCACCATGCACTGTGGGAATCAGAACAGGCTGACTGGGTAAAGTGCCGGGTCAGGATTAAATCTTATAGCCCACCTGCTATGTCTAATGTCTTCAGAAGGGATTTAGTTAACTGGCAAATTAAGAAAGGCAAATGGGCCTGATGGCACGTATCTGTAATCCCAGCCCTCTGGGAGGCTGAGGCAGGAGAACTGCAAATTCAAGCCCAGCCTGCATAGCTTAGTGAGTTAGTGAAACCCTGTCTCAAAATAATGCATTAAAAAAGCTGCCTGGGGATCCAGTTCAGTAAAAGGCCCTAGCTTCACTCCCCAGAAACTCCCCCAGTCTACCCCCCACACACAAAATGTAATTCAGTAAGTTTCATAGCAGGAAGTCAACTCATAATGCCTAAAATAAAAACGTGGGAGCACAAATCTGATGTTTAGGAGCATACTGTCACTTCCAAAATAATCAGAAAATGGAGGTTGTTCCTGGGTAAAAGAAAAGGGGAAGGAAAAAAGGGGCAGAGGGAGTGCCGTTTTTAAAATTAAGTTGACAGATAAAATGTCATTAAAAAAAACCCAACTTTGTCAAGTGATGACCTTGTAAACTAGGTTCTCAATTGGAGAGAATTTGCAGGCCCATCCAGCCAGGACGCATGGCTGGAGGCATCCTTCTTTGTCCTAACCGGGAGAGCAGTGTGGATGCCAAGCTGTGGCTGAAAGTTCTGCTATGCACAGAGCAGCTTGTCACCAAGACTGTCCCCCAAGGTGTCTGTGGAATCAAGTAGAGAAACCTTGCTTTAAACTGTGAAAAAATACACAAACATATACAAAATAAAAAAGGTTGAAAGTGATAGAGAAATTAAGAGAAAAACTTGAGGAACAACTATGGTGAAGATTTAGAGAAGTTAAAAGTAGGAATTACCGTCCTTTCATGAGAACTGAAGCGACACGCTGAATTATAAAGGGCATGTTTTATCCAGATCATCCAATACAAACTTCTGCTCTTTCAGTGGAAAAGCTAGAAAATGTCAACATTTGAACACCAAAATACTCGTATAAAGGTGGAAAAGGCAGCCGGGTAAGTGAAATAAGCAAGTTACAAACACAACCAGGGACAGCACAAAAGAAATTTGAATGTTCCCAAAGGCTATGAGACAGCGTTGACATGTTTCCCATTAGCTGATTTTTTAAATGATTAATATGCCATTGTGGAGGAAGAACACAACAGACAGCTGAGCTTGTTAGCCTGGCTCTGATTGCAGAGTTGAACTATTTTGTTAATAAGTCAAGGGAAATGACCCAGAGATATTTCAATGCAGAAGATGCTTAGATTAACTGGAAAGCCGTTTCTAATTATTTGTCTAATTATATCAGTCACCATCACATTTTTCTGAGAGCACAATGATAAGGGCTAGCCATCCCAAACCATGTTGAAGAAGAAAATTAAAGCTGAGAAGCAGTCCCAGCCTGGGAGGAAGAAGTGGGGAAAGAGGTAACTTTTGTGTCCCTGAAACCTACATAAACAAACCCATGCATAAAGTTCCTGTTACAGTTTGTAGTGAAAAAACCTAAATCACAGTAAAATCAACTATGAAGATAAAACTGGAGGATGACCTCAAGTATAAATGTTTATCACTTTTAAAAATCCTTTCTAATTGACATGATATTAAGACAAGTTTTCCTGATTGGTGCTGTTCTAAAGGAAATAGATAAAGCCTTTATCAACAGACAATTACCTTAAAACTGTCTTTTAAAAATAGATCAGATATATTATTTCCATACAGTCTAAGTTATCTAAAAAGTCATCAGTTCAAGAATCTATTCTTAGCTGGGCATGGTGGCAGTAACCTCAGCACTCAGGAGGCTGAGGCAGGAGGATTGTTGCAAGTTCAAGACCAGCCTGGGCTACAAAGTGAGCTCAAGGTCAGCCTGAACTGAATAGCAAGATCCTGTCTCAAATAACAACAACAACAACAACGAAAAAAAGAGTGTATTCTTAACACCCTGAAACCTGAGGCAAATGGAAGAGATATGGCATGTGCTGAAGACTGCTGTTTATTCCAAGCTTGAAAGTGCTGAGCAAAGTCAAAGACATAGTCACATGATAATCAGTCACATGATGAACAGAGCCTTTCTGAGAGCAGCTCAGAAATCTCTTCCTGAGTGAAATGAGGAAACCTTTTAGTGACTCCCTTAACACATTTTTTTTCCCCTTCAAGGCTGGGGATAGAACTGAGGGCCTTGCAAATGCTAGGCCAGTGCTCTGCCACTGAGCCACACCCTGCTTGGGGAAAGGATAGAACTGAGGGCCTTGCAAATGCTAGGCCAGTGCTCTGCCACTGAGCCACACCCTGCTTGGGGAAAGGATCTTTGAGCATACCCCTCATTAAAAATAGCTTCGAAAACCTGAATAGTAAAGAAAAGACACAGAGGGCATTACATTGCATTAAATCTGCTGAGAAATCTGACCACATCTTGGCAGTAAAAACCTGTTTCAGATCATAAAAATTGTATTTCTGGTGGTAAGAACCAAGGTGGCCAGAACAGGGGAACCTGTTCACTAACAGCCTTCTCTCAACGCCTCCTCTCTGACACTGGGATGAGTACTATACTCATTCCCTTCAACAAACAACCCATACGTTGTATTAGTATGTGGGAACAAGTGCCTGAGTGATTATGGCTGAAGGAGCCAGACTCCAAAATGGTGGAAGTCGTTAGCAAGTGGAGCCCTGAGCTTACCGTTTTGCCTTTGACTCCCTTTTGTCCAGTCTCTCCTGGGTCACCAGGGTCTCCCATATCACCCTAAATAAGCGAGTAAAATAAAGGGGTTACTGAAATCAAATGCATATCAAGAGACTGCGTTGTGTCTTAAAACTAGCTCCAACGGGAAGTCATTTTCATATACATTTTCATCTTTCGTTGTTCTTTTTTTTCCCTTTTCCATTTGGATAGCTTTCTACACAGCACACAGCATCGTCACTGATTGTCCTACAGTTCTGTCCTTCCAGCAGACCCTGAGCCCCTGGGACACATGAGCTGTGTGTGCCCTTGGTTTGTCCTCTGACCTAGCACAGGACGCAGCATATATTGAGTTCAGTATATGGTTTTAGAAAAATCTGAAAGCCTTAAGGTAGAGGATATCACTGTTAACTTATTATGTGAAGATGGTTCATAAAAATAATGGGAAAAGTGAGCTAAGCAAAATCAGATAATTTTTATTTTCTTTACATTTTACTTGCCTTTGAGCAAAGAAGAAAATACATGCTAGAGAAAAAAAAAGTACATTTCAGGAAAAAATGTAAAAAAGATTAGTTTTCATCTTTTACTGATGAATTAAAAAGTTAGAAACAAAAGTTTTTGAAAGGTGTAGAGTCCTAAACAAATGTATGATTTTTGAAACGGGAAAATTTGGCTACTTCTTCCCTCCTTTCCCTCACAGAAGTAGGACATTTATCTTTCACTAACTGTCCATCCACTGGTCTAGGATATTTTTCCTAGCTTCAGGAGTATTTCTGACAAATTTCTAGATATTACAAAATACACGATACCTTAGTTCCACTTTCTCCAGGGAATCCTTCTTGCCCCTACAATGGATAGTGCAGAAGATTAACATGCATACACATCCCTCAAGTAGGATTACACTGAGTTTAATTTTACCCACCACCTGGTTTAGTTTTCATATCTCTGAACCAATGAAGAGCTAACACATTTGGAAACTGGAAACTGTATAGCACTATTAGAAAAACTAACTCCAATTTCTAGATTAAATTATCAACTGGTTTCATCAAAATATGGTAATCTAAAATAAGTAGCTAAAAGGCATTGGAGCTTAAAGTGACTTGAGGAATGTCACATTGCCTCTCCTTTTGTATGCATATGATAGATGGCCATTTTGTTCCGTGTCTCTGGGACAGTCTCCTTAAAATTGACTTGAATGGAGGGATTTGGGGAGCCTGTAGAAAATTCAAACTGGATCATTCATTTTAAGGTTCTCTATCCACCTTACATTGACCAAAGATGAGTTGAAGAGATAAATAATCCCGATTTGGTAAAGAAAATATATATTTTCTTGGAAATATTTTACTTAGAATAAAGTTTGCTTCTTTTTAAATTTTTATTTTACGTTTAAGTAACACATACGAATTGTGCAACTACTAATAGGGTTCAGTGTGTTATTCCAGCACACGGATCCAGCGAGTGCAGGTTAAATCTGGCCTCCTTTCAAATACCACTCCCTTCTCCTCCTTCCCAAACTCTAATAGCCACTATTCCACAAAAAAGAGTTTATTTCCCAATTATTAAAAGAATTTTTCAAACATATAAAAGGATAAAAAGGAAAATCACCCAAATCTTACTTCCCAGAACTACTGTACATATTTTGTCATACACCTCTTAGCTTTTTAAGATACATCTCAGCACAATTGCAATAAAGGCTTTTTAAAACAAACTATGGATTTTTTCTTGAAAATGCCACAAAAAGATTCTAAACATAATTTTTAAGCCACGTACATTCATTTTTATAGAGTGGCTTATGTGCAATGCCATGAGCTACCTCATACTTATTTTATGGGCTAAAAAGAGTCATTTTGACTCATTGTCTATTCTAATGACCATTTCACTCCTCAGTTTTATTTTTCAAAAATTTTTATCTTCTATTTTCATTCTTGTCTTCCAAATAGCTTGGATAGCTTCCTGCATTGTTCCACTGGCATTTCATATAGAGTTGGATTGACCCTTTATTGTATTTTAGATTTTACAAGAGAAATTTGGCACGGCTCTCTACTTATTGAAGTATCCTAGCTCAGATTCTTGTCAGAGGTTTCCAATATTTTTTCAGAAAGGATATCCTTCACTATATGAATTCTTTTAAGGATTTTGTAATTATAACTGGGTCTTTTCCATCTTTTTTTCCCTGATTATTATTGTATAGTACATAGACATCACCAGCTTTAGTCAATTTATTTTTCTTACTCCTGGGCTCTCAGATACTCCGTGACAATATAAACAATCATTTGGAATGCAGTTTTGTTTTTAAATTACTGCTTGCCCCACTGCATTTGGGAAAACCCTACAAAATCACTCACAAATGGCTAACCAGAGCACAAGCTGAGGACTGTCTCCTGGGGTCAATTTAAGCACATGACTAAGATGAGAAGAACAACTCAGGCTACGACCAGGTAAGTCCTAATCACACAGCACTGCAAAATGCAGAAATTTATTTTCAAGTCTCAGTTTCTACCTGCTTCTGAAATTCTCACACCTTTTTCTCCTACCATATTCCCTACAAGATGCCATCAAATTATGAAGTACATTTCAAAGTGCATAAAATTGCTTTATTCAATGTTTGCTTTTTTTCTTCTTAAATATGGCCAATAAAACAAGCAATTCAGAAAAGGAAAAAGTCAGGCTTCCAGTAGATGCAGCTTACCTTTGCTCCTTTGCGTCCCGGGCTGCCATAACCAGGACTGCCGTAATCACCCTTTAAACAAAGCAATTAATCACAAACTTCCCAGACCACATGGAGACTGGCGCTCATTCACAAGAGGACAAGATGGCCAGGGTTTTGGTTTGATTAGCATCACTAAGAAGCATGATTCTTTCTTTGAGCAGGCCACTAACATTTTACGTGATACTAAATGCATGTGTAGACTGGGAATAATAATTGCATCTATTATGAAGACAAAGGGAGAAAATATCAAGTGCTAGGCAATCTCTTAGTCCAAGGAGGTGGTATTATTACCTCTGACAGATAACATTTGTATTTTAATATCTCAACCCCAGTCCATTTTCATTTTTCTAGGCAAAAACCAATGCCTGGGACTGGCTACTGTCGAAGTCCTGAGCAATGGGCATTGGGGTGGAATGGGTGTCTGAGAGGAAAGCTTAGAGGCGTGATGGGGATGCCAAAGACAGATTTCACCTATTTTCCCATTTGGCTTCAAGAGCAGCCTGGCCATGATGTTTGGCAGTTGGGAAATATTTACCTCATAAAACCTGGCCAAGGACATGATCCAAGGGGATGACGATGATATGGTTTCCAATTTCTGCAACACTAGGGAGCTAAATTGGGCAAGCATCTTTAACATTTATAAGAGGACTCTGCAGAGATAGAGAGCAGAGATCCAGTGATCTAAAAGATTCCAAGGGCCAGATCAAAAGTAGTGATGAAACACAAACCGGCAAGCCTCGAGGACCAGGAAAACCAACAGCTCCTTTTTCTCCGGGATCTCCAGGTTCTCCCTGTTAAACAGAACAATGCAACATGCCCTCACTAGGTTGCTTTGGTAATGGAAATCAGAAGCGATGCACTAACGCAGGATTCAAGGGCATCCATGTGTATCATACATGGCGACAACGGGTTTGTGCCCAGGACTGTGTGTCACAAGAGTGATATAATGGGTAGCTTTGTTGGCCAGCGAGGATTCTGCCATCAATAACTGGAGCCTCATCAAGTTTGGTGTATGCAAGTTGCAATCGTAGCAGCTCAGAGCTATGAAAATGTTTCACCAGGAGTCAAGGAGGAAGCTGCGGACTGTTAAAAATAATGAACAAAATTGTGTTCCAAGTTGATCCATGAAAATTATCTGCCTCCTGCAAAGATGGCAGATTTATTGTCACTGTTCTAGAGTTTTGAGTGTGACCCAGATATCCAAGAAGCACAACATTCCTGGCAATAGTTTCTAACCTCTAACTAATAGAGAATCTAGTGCAGCTACACAGGAAAATTAACACAGGTTTTTTCAAAGGAATGTTACTCTCCTTTTAAAAATACAACCTATACCTCTGGTCCCCTACTGTTACAGTAAGCTAATTGCCTTTAAAAGGCACATTTGTCACAATAAATGCACCAATACAGATTCATTATTATTCATAGAATATTTTATTCAAGTTTTTTTAACTTAATATTCCTTTTCTGTTTCAGTATCCTATCCAGGACATCACATTTCATGTCTTCTCGGGTTTCTCCAGACTGGGACAGTTTATTAGACTTTTGGTTCTGACAGTTTTTGAGGTATGTTAGTCAGGCATTTTATAGAATGCCCCCAAGTTGAGGTTTTCCTGCTCTTCTCATGACCAGATGGGGTTTATGGGTTTGGGGCAGGTGGCCTGCGGGGATTGGGTGCCATTATCACATCACATCAGTGGTAGGAACCAAGCTGGCTTATCTCTACTGGTACTAACCTTGCCATCTGAAGTAATGTTAGTCAAACTACCTCATTTTCAAGTTGCTCTCCATCTTCCTCCCCTTTCTACACCATACTCTTTGGAAGGAAGAATTTGGAAGTATGTTCAGGCTACACTTGAGAGGTAGAAGTGGTTAAATCATTTATTTTTATTTTTATTAGTACATGTTTGCAGCACACGGTATTTACATTCTTTATGGGGAGTTGGTATGCTATGGAACACACCTTAATTCCTTTTTCATCCCCAATCTTTATTCCCTTTCTATTTGTGAAGAATCAATCTCCCTAGCTCCCATTATCTCTTTTATTTTGCTCTTTATATTTTTGGTTTCTCATGTAAGAGAAACCATGAGGGCAGCATGGTTAAGTATGAGAATTGCAAGTGAGCTACACTGAACTCAGTGTGAAATAGTGCAGGAAGGGAGTGATTCTCAGGGTGTGCTCTGGGGTTACCAGCCCCACAATCATGTAAGGGTCGTTTGTCAAAGGAAATTCCTGGACCTTGTTGATTTGGTGGATTCCAACAATAATGCTTTAAAGTAAGCTTCTCGTGTGATTCACACACACACGGACCCCTGAGAATATTTGCTTCAAGGCTGGGAAACAAGCAGTCACAAATGCCTGCCTAGGGACAGATTCTTGCTTACTGGTTAATGGCAGAACCAGGATCTGAACCTAGGGTTAATTGCTGGGCTACTTATCTCCCTGGAAACTTGAATTTGGAGTAAGGCTGGGTGAAGTGTGTGTATGGTTTATTTCAGCTCATAATGAATCTGGCGGGCTCCATCCATCATGGGGCTTCCCAGAGGCTTTGGGTTTGCTGTGAGGCCTTTACCTCCTGAATTCTTGCCTCAATCCTTAAAAGTTCCTTTTATAGGCTCTGCTACCCTCCTCATGTCTGCCTTCCCCACACTCTTACCATGATCCAGCTCCAGGGTCCCTCCGTCTCTGCTACCTCTCTTTCGGTCTCTTTATCACTCCCTACTGAGTGCTTTAATTTCAGATGCAGTATATATGCATCCTTGATGAGTGACACACACGTGCACTTCCCCACTGTCTCACCAGGGACTGTACTTCCCTTAAAGCCTCCTCCAGGGCAAGAAGGCAGCAGGGCAAGAATGTAGTGCTATATCCGTTCCAAACTTTGCTTTTCTGACCCTTACTGCTACAGTACACGGCCTAGACATCCCTTCCTTATGAAATTGATTGTTCTTATCGCCCGTGTATCTTATTACCTAATCCAGCAACACAGCTGCTGACCCTGCTAGCGGTTCTCCAATGCAAAGTTGGCTCCTTTTCCTTTGCCCTTAATTTCACTCTTTGTCAAGAGATCACCCAGCAGCTGCTCTAAGTACTCTTTCCTGCCGCGTCAATCCCTCCTCTCTTCTCTTCTCCTCTGGACCCTGCCAGTATAAAGGCCTGCCTCATTTCTCCAGTCACTTGGAGTTTCTCCTCTCCGGTTCTTCTTCATTGACATGATGCTCCATTCTTTGTGGTCTTTTTCTTTTTCTCTCTCCTTGCATCTTCTTTGACTTTGAACACTTTTCTTTGATGAATCTTAGCTACCAGAAGTGATGATTAGCTTCTCTCTTTGCCCCTTATTTTTTCCTATACCAATCAATAGTCTTTGCCCTCCTCCTTCTCGAACTCTTAAAATCTAATGTGCTTTTCTATTTCTTTTCCTTCCCAACAATTCAACATCTTCTGTTTGTACTTTTACATCTTGAAAATAAGCATCCGCAAGAGATTTTTAAAACCCCAAGTGGATTGTGAAACTTCTATCTCCAACCAGACCTCAACCCTTTCCTCTATCCCTCCTCCAAGTAAATGATTTCCTTTCCTCTTAAACCTGTCCTCTGTCAGGTATTTCCCACATGTATGACATGTCATCACTCTTTCTGGAAGTGCCAAGCCATCTAGCCCCTTCTCTCTGCTTCACATCCCTTTCAGAGGACTCCTAGGGAATCATCACAAATCAAGTCCTTACTCTATTAAGCCACCCAACTACTGTCTTGGGGAATCTCAGAGCAAACCAACTGGTCTCCTAGTATACAAGCTTTCAGCTTTCATGATATTCCATGCCAGGTGGCTCACCTAACACCTCCCAGAAGTCTGGCTGTGTTAATGCACTCCACTCAAAAATTTCAGAAAACACTGAACTGGCTACTGAATAAAGTTAGTCATGACATGCCTTGTTTTCACTCACAAATAATCCCTCTCCCAGGATTTTTTCAATCCTATCTATGCTTTTCTTCATTTCTTTTCTCAAGCCTCCCACACACCCTCTCTGCCTGTCAAAGGCCTTATCTTCTAAGCCCACCAAAGTCTGGGTCTTCTCTGGTGCCTCTTTCCTGGTACAGCACTGCTTCCATCAATACTGTGTTTAAAACCCCCCACCCAGCCCCTCAATCCTGTCTACTTTATATCTTGGGTTATTGTCTTGAAATTATTCTAAGTACCTTATTTTTTTAATTTTATGAAGCAGTAAAACAAAATTTCATAACAAAATAAGAGAGTAGCAATAGTGGATACACTGTTTATCATAATCTTAAAACTTAGAGTGCAAGACATAGGCAAAGAAAGACTGTCTTACAAAGAAGAAATAGATAATAGCACAAAACATTCTTTTCAATGAACTAAGAGAAATAGTAATGCATATGAACAAATTAGCATATAGTGAAATATTTTTGAAACAATGCAATAGGCAATTTGGGAATTATCTGAACTTCTCTACCTATTGTTTTGCTCTTTGTATATGTATATGTGTGTGGATGGGTGTATTTGTGTGTACACACACCCACGTACACAGAGTCTATAAAAAAATGTATATACGCTACAGCATTTAGCTTTACTAATTAATGTCTGGAAGCTAATGTATCACTGAGGCCCTCTTGTAATTGTAGAGACCAAAAGTAACTTGAATGAATCTCATAATGTCTCAAAAACTTTATAACTAAAAATATAAAAAAAAGTTTTTCTTTTCCTGATGGTATACTTTTTTTTGGCAGAATCTATCTATCTATCTATCTATCTATCATCTATCTATCTATCTATCTATCATGTATCTATCTCTCTATCTATCATCTATCTTGGCCCACAAACTCAGTTCTCTCCATGATTCTGGTTGCAAATTGAACTGGACAAGAACTGAATCAAATTTCCCCATAAGGTCAATATTAAACTAATCATTGAATTTGATTTGGTTCTTGTCCAACTTGGTTTGCAACAAGAATTGTGGAAAGAATCAAGTTTGTGATTCATTTAAGAATAATCATGCCATATTTGAATGGGTGTGCCTGCCTTATTTTACTTAACATTATGTTTTCAAGATGCATCCATTTACTTGTGAATGCCTCAAGTTTATCTTTCTTTATGGCAATGTAGTGAAAATACTCTAAATTCTGTGGCATGGATTGAGTGTCATATTTATCATGATGGCCATTCATCCAGCAAGCATTCACTAAGCACTTAGGACATGTCCAGACACTATTCTAAGCACTAGGCAAGGATCACTAAGAACAAAAATCTTTATCGTCCTAGAGCTGACTGTCCAGCCCAGATGAAGATTCAGTACAAGGCCTTGGTCTTAAAAGGTGGTCAGCAAAGGTTCACATGATGGAGGAAAGAAAGGAAAGAAGAAAATGAGAGGGAGGCAGAAAAAGAGAGAGAGAGAGGGAAAGATGCAGAGAAGGTAGGAGAGAGAGAAGGAGGCCTGGCCAGAATAGCCCTCCTTCCCCAAGGTCCCCAGCTTGGACAGGGTGTAGCTCCTCATGCGACTGTGCTGAGCTGGATCCCTGACCTCATCGGCTCCACACCCATGTCCTTAGAGGCCTCTGGCTCTCTAAGAATCAAGCCAGGCTTTAGGGGCAGTGAGCTGTGTTTTTCTTTGTGTTGAAAGGGTTCTGGCAAATACAACCAGACACAGCTCTCTTAAATAGAAAAACCTCAACTTTGGGGAGGGGGTATAAAGAATGTGACTTACTTTACATCCTTGGCTTCCCAAATGGCCTTGATTCCCCACCTCTCCTCCAGGTCCTGGAGGCCCCTGAAACAAAACAAGCATTGCAAATACAGCAAAGCAGAAAGCAACTTGCCTTTAAGCTTTTTGAGTCTAAGAGGAAAATGAACTACAGATGGCAGAAGAATTACGGCTATACTGATTCGTCCTCTGGAAAAAAGTATTGCAGCTGTCAAACACAGACTGGTAAATAAAAGAAAATTAATAAAGTAATGCATGCCAGATGTTGCCTAAATGATTATGCTTCCTCGTGAGTCTTCCTTTCCAGGGAGATTTCAGGTTCTCAATGTTTTGTTCTGAGAGCAGATGTTGCTAAAATGTCTAACATTTTAAAAAGGCATTCCAAGTTACATATGCCCTTTCAGAAATCCTTCCTACCAATGCAAGGGATTGGTCTTCTAAAAAAATGCTAACTTGTTATTCACAAATAACATGGTTTGTACATTAGAAAGCTCAAGAAATTTTACCAGGCACAATTGGCATGAGCTGGAGGTATATCCAGGGGTAAAGTGCTTGCTTAGCTTTAAAGAGGCCCTGGGCTCATCTCTGGTGCCACAAAACAAAAACAAAACAAAACAAAACACATTCAGGTAGTACATGGGTACATATTTAGAAACAACTTTTAGGAACTACTAAAATACAGTTATAAAAATAAATGTCAATAAATATCCACTTACTAAAAGGGGAAAAAATAAAATACTTAGGATAAATTTAGCAAGAGTGATACAGAACCTATATAAACAAAGCTTTAAGTTTGTATTGAAAACTTACTAACAAAACTTACACAGATGAGTAAACATAATATACATCTATATGGACAATCTATTAGATATAACAGAAATAGATCCTTCCACTATTCCAGAAAGTAAATTTCATTAGAACTGTTTAAGAACTGTTTTAAAATAACAATTCAGAGACCACACAACTAACTCCCTTCCTCTGCTGTTAACACTTGGGATCAGATTTTTCCTTTGGCATATCCAAATGTATGTCAGGAAAAATCTCTACCAGTCAAATTGTTTATGGGTACTTGGAAGCAATCCCAACACCAGTGAATTTAAATTGTTTTCACAACTTTTTGGTTATGGTGCTATAATTTAAAGCTAATTAAGCCAGTCTCTGCACGATAACCATGATACTTAAAGCATTTTATTTGGAAAACAGAATTGTGGTATTAATCTTTTCATCCTTTAAAAAATTAAAAGTGTAAGAACTTACACATAAACCATTTCTTAGTAGGAAAAATTATTGCACAGTGAAATGACTTCTATGGAAGATAATTTTTCCATAATCCCTGTTCACCCCTTCCTTTTTTAATCTTAAAAAGAAAAGTCTAAATTTCTCGTGTCTCTGTAGACAGTTCAGAATCTGTTCCCATTGAATTTTCACCTCTATTATCATGTGTTATCAACTTCCAGGACCTTTATGTCCAAAACCTGGTGACAATTTTCTGCCTTTACCTTATTGGAGTTTGATGATATATTCTTTGAAACTTTTCCACGAACTTCCGTAACATCAAGTTACCATGCTCCTCGTGCGCCTCTCCAGTCTCTGCTCACTAACCTTCAAGCGCCTCTTCTTTTACGTGCCCCATAGACCTTCACTTCCTCTACCTGAATAGCCACCCTACAAATCCTCTTACTACTTCTGCACGGTGACTCTTCTGTCACACACCTCCGGTCAAACCACTTGCCTAAATACCAAGGGCATGTATTGAAACGCCTATGCAGGGTCTTACAAAGCTCCAAATTGAAGTTTGTGCCTGACCGAATGGGACTCAGGTTTTTGTGACTGGTTACCCAGATGAAAGATCTACTCAACTTCTACTAGGAAATTTTGATACAAAATTCTAAAATTTCTTCTAAAGGAGAGAAAATTTTGATACAAAATTCTAGAATTTCTTCTAAAGGAGAGAAAATTTTCTTAACACCTTTGGACATCAGGTAAAAGAGTTTTCTTGATTTGACATCAAAGAACCACCTCAGAATTAGAAGAAAAGCTTAGGGCATTGAAAGGGAATGGGCATTTGCTAGAGGTCAGACCCTTGATGCGCTTTGGTAATGACTGCTTTTTATCCTGATCAGGGTTCTCTGTGGAAATGGTAACTACATACAGTCTTCAATTCTCAGAACAGCACAGTAAAATACACATGATTAATTTTACTTATCAATTGAAAACAGATTCTTGGGGGGCATTTACCCCTAGATTACTCAGTTCATAAGAGGACAAGATGGGAACTGATCCTAATTCTATCTGACTCTAAGGACTATGGTGCTAGCCACCCTGTTTGCTGTCTGAGCACCACTGAGAAGGGTGCAAACTCTTACATTCACGCATTAGCCTTAGTGGGAGTCTCCAAACTTCATGCAGGAGGCTGGGGTTAGGGAAAACCTCCAATAGGGCTTTTGCTCCCCATGTCTGTCACATAGCCCTTGGTCGTCATGTTGGGTAAGGATAGAGTGGAGGTATTTATAGAGTGCAGATGAACAGTGTCCAGCATCTTTCAGAAGGGTCTGCGCTAGGAGCCTAGAGTGAATGGATTATGGCATGGCAGGCACAAGAGGTGCAGTCTTCTTATAGTTAACAGGAATCCTAATCACTTTTGGATTTTATTCTCATGAGGCTAAAATCTAACACAAACCCGCAGCCAGCAAATATCAAGCTGAGAAGAAACAAAGCGATCAAACGCTCAGCTTCTATAAGAGTTAAATATGGGCTCTGTCTGAAAAAGCTAAAAATTCGGAGGCCAGCAGGTGTGGGCTAAGGTGAGGTCAGATCCCAAGATACCTGAGAAGATGCGCCCTTGACAGTGCTAGTCTACAAGACAGCCTTCAACCTTACCTTCGAATGCTGCTCCATGCAGCCTGCGCTCCAACCACATTGTATCATTAATTCTCCACAAAACTCCCCTGAGAAGCTTCTTTAAAGCTTCCTTCCTTTTCCTGCCTCTCCCTTGGTTACCTGGAAACTTACCTTTCAAAGCCTGACCCATTTATCTCCTCATTTAACATCCCTTATCCCACTACTCTGCCTTGGTGTGTTAGTCATCTGTTTGCTGCTGTTTGCTGCATCAGTTGCTGCTGACAAAATACCTGACCTAAGCAGTTTCAAGGGAAAAATGTTATTTTGGCCCATAGTTTTGGGCCAAGGAGGCTGGTTGTATTGCATTCAGGTTTGTGGCAAGACACAAACATCACAGCAGAAGGGCATGGCAGGAGAAAGCTGCTGACATCATTCATGGGGGCCAGAAAAGGGGGAGGGAAGTGAAGGGGGAGGGGAGCAGAAGGGAGAAAGGGAGGGGGAGGAAGAGAGGGGCAGAAGACAAGATACAGTCCTCAAGATGATGCTCCCACGATCCAGTCCCCCCTAATAGCTCATGCAGCTATGAACTCATTGAAGAATCCACCCACTGATGGGCTTAGAACCCTCACAATCTGGTCACTTCCCAAGGGCTCTACCTCTGAGCATTGCTGCTCTGTGGACCAAGCTTTCAACACAATGAGCCTTTGGGGGAATATTTTCGATCCAAGCCATAAGCATTTTGGAATAATTCTCTTTTCACATTCAGCATAATATTCACTCAAGACTCTTTCAGGAGGCTACGTGTATTTGAAGCAAAGGTCTGTCTTGGATTCACCCTTTATCCTACTATAGGGCTGGACACACAGGAAGCACTTATAGTAGACATTAGTCAGGTTAGTAAAAGGACTGACTAATGGAGTCTCCAGCTCAGATTATGCAGGATGACAAAACCTGACGATTGATTCAAGTGACACATCATTATATTCCTCTTATACCCTTGCTTAAAATGGTGATTTATATCCATTAGGCATAAAAGACTTCTGTTAAATTCAGAATACACAATACGGTAGTATTAAACACTTTGTAGCATTTAATATTATAGGTAATAGTCTAAGCACCCACATATATTAGATCATTTAAGTTTCAAAATATCTAATGAGGTAGCTATTATTACTATTCTTATTTTACATTAGAGAAAAATGAGGCAAGGAGATTAAATAAATTGTTCAAGGTCACACAGTACTAAAATACAAATCAGGAATTTAAACTCTGGCTTCAGACTCTACATCTCTGACCCTGATGTTATACTTTGTAAAGACAAGTAAACAAAGACAAGTAAACAAAGTAGACTTTGTTTTCTAAATTTGCATTGAACAATCCCAATCTTTCTTAATAGTACTCTGGTGATTATTTTACCAAGAAAACAAATACTCAAGGAATGATTAGAGCTCTGACTGATATTGGCATATTGGATCTAGTTCTCTCCTTTTCTAGGCATTATGGTAGGCTCTTATATTAATCCAAATAAAGGGGGAATAGAGGAAGGTATAAAAGAATGTACCATTCCTTTCAGGGCTCTTTCTTAGTTTTCCTGGTGCTGTGAAATGTATTTGTTCTGTATCATCACCGTGTATCGGCTGGATTGCTGCATGCGCAGAACACCTCAAAATTGTGTGAGTTAAAGAGCCTTCTGAACACCAGCAACAGAAGTCACATTCCTTTTTCTAAGTGTGTAAACTAAGGAAAATTTGCAATCCCACAATTAGAAAACACTCATGTTATTCCATAGGAGTAGCTGGTCCTCTGGTGGTGAGTGGATTTAAAGAGCCAATAAATAAAAACTCTGGTTTTTCTTTGGAAACAACAATTTTGAGATCCTACCCATTGTGTGCTGAACACAGAAAATTCCATACGCTTCTGAAACAGCCTTTGCACTGGGTAGTCAAAGGCATTTCATGAAAACCAAGCAGAGAAAGAAAATCACGTTTTCTGGCCAGCCCAATGGAAGAGGTGACTAGAAAGAAGGATGTCTTCTGACTAACTCACAACACCAAGAGGCTGAATGATTTATAGCCACAATCACTCTTGCCAAAGCCAGATTAAATGGGCCTTTCTCACAGAGGTGCACTACAGAGTTAATGGAAATGTTATTAGAGTAACAGCCCCTTGGATACAATTTTGGATGCTAGAGTAAAAGAAATACCAAGATCTTTGGATTTAGACCCATGTCCCTCCCAATATTTTATATAAACAGATGAGATAATCACATGATATATGTTTTCCTTGGTACTTACTCTTACTTTTTTAATTTCAATTTGTGGTGCCAAGCAGACTTAATGATTCAAAGATGTGAATGAAAAAATAATTATTCATCAGTTTAGTTCCACTATGAAATTACAATTATTCATGTGTTATGAAGGAGTATTATGTTTTCATTAATATTGAGAACAAATATCTTCATGAGCAGTTATAAATGTGCTTTAAAATATTGTCATGGGATATAAGTTTATGCAAATAGCTTCTTAAGTGTTGGGCCATTGCCAACTTTAATGGACACAAAGACATGAATTCTCTTTTCTCCCATGGAAAGTGTGGTTCCCAAGTGCATCTTATCTATTAATTTACTGCTTAGTTCATTGCACACAAATGTCCCAAGATAAGCTATGGCCAGGCACTACTACTGTTCTGGGATCTGCAGATACGACGTAAACTAGGTAGTATCCTTCACGGAGCTTACAATCTAAAAGGAGTGACAGATGATAAATAAACATCAAATATAGCCCAGACGGACCAATGACCATACACTATGATCACAGGTAGGGAAGGGGGATCAAACGGGGCTTGCTGTTCTAAGTGTGGTGGGTGGACAGTCACATCAGCCCTGCCTCAGAGCATGTGCAGAATTTCAGGCTCTGCCCTGGAGCCACCACCTCAGAATCTAGAAATGGGTCTGACAGAATGATGCCCTGCTTTGATAGACCGAAACTGGAGCGTGATGTGTTTACCATGCAGAGCACTGAAGCCCAAGCTACTGCACTAAACATGATAACAATAAAATAAACCTATTACATTGTGTTGTTCACAGGCAGTAAATAATTCCACCTGCAGGGAAGAAATCAATAAAAACATCCACACAAAAGCTAAGATCAAAGCCGGATTCAGTCGGTTACTCTTTCTGCAGTTACATACCTGGGGACCTTTCATTCCCAGGCTTCCTTTTTCTCCCTTTGCACCAACTTCTCCTCTTGGGCCCTAGGTACACAGAATTAAACTGTTATTTTCTTCTTAGAGAAAAATACTGGGATGCTAACTTGAATATTAAAAGTAGAAGCGTTAAGACAGTAACATGGGCAGAAATTATGAGGACTACGATTATGCCACTGTTTGTTGATGACTCTTTCAAGCACTCCTGATGTGCTGGGGGGATCTCATAACCCAGAGTAATATTTGGGTAACTGGGGCTTGGAAAAAATGGTGGATAGTTGAGCTTTGGAGAATTGCTTCTTTTTCTTTTTCTTTTTTTCCTTTTTTTTTTTTTAAGAACTGGGAGCACTGAGTTGCATCTCCTGCCCTTTTTTATTGTGGGACAGATTCTCACTAAGTTGCTCAGGCTGGCCTTGAAGTTGTGATCCTCATGCTTCAGCCTCCCACATAGTTGGTATTACAGGCTATGCCACCATGCCCGACTCAGTATGGTTTTCTAATTGTCCTCAACATCTTCACACCCTGAATCCATGTATTTCTTAGGTTAAAAAGAAAGATATCCTTAATTATATAAACTTGAAGTCAGAATATTTAACTTGTTTTCTATTCAATATCCACTCTAAAGCCTTGTTATAAAGAATGCAGCACGTGACCTGATGAAATACAGATATTTCTACTTCTACAAAATTATGATACTCTTTGCTATGGTTTCTGTGTTTTACACAGAGAAACCACACAGCATTTAGGCTTTGCTCCTCCTTTAAAATTATGTTGTGGGGGAAAAAAACACCTACGGATCAATGAAATGGAAAAAAGGCTGCTTTAGTATCATTTGTTTAGCATAAAATAAAAGCAGTCTATTGAAATGTTTCCTCACAATCCCAGTGGCAAATGTTTGTCCCTTAAAAATAAGAAAATAGAGCCCTTCTCAGGTGGAAGCAGCAGCCAAGAAAAGCACTCAAGCTAGAGAGACAAAAGTCCAAGGGGAAGACTGTCTTCTACTTGGGAATCTTGGTTCTATGTGGATAAAGTTTCTCTTCTGATGTTCGAAAGTATTTCCCTCTACTTCCATACACCAAGTTGCCAACATAGACTCTTTCCCCCTTTGAACTGTGTGTCTGAACACTTTGAAAAACAGCAGAACCGTCGATTGTCCTGAATCTGCCTGCCTTATGTATACTGCTTTGAAAGCTATATTTGAAGTGGAAAGAAAATGCTTATCATTTTTGTGGCCCACTTCTTCTTTCACCTCAGCATTTACATTTGTTCCTTTCCTTTCGCATTATTAATGTGGGTTACATTTCACCCTCCCTGGCACACACTTCCCCTCGCCTCCTGTGAGCAGCGTAGAGAGCCAGCAAGGCTTGTACCTTGCAAAGGAAAAGGCTCGAGGCAGCTCCCCGGAGAAGCCAGCTGGACCAGACTAGCTAAGCACCACGCTGTAGATCACCCTGCTGGACGCTCCAGCTGCACTTGGAACAATTCTTTCCTAGAACAGAGCCAATTTTTCTACATCGCCGTCATTCAAATATGTAACACTGAGCTGTTACTGTGCTAAACTGACCAAAATTCCCAGATCTGAGGCTCAAATTTTTCCTTGGCTTGTGGTCTTTCTGGATTATTCTTTCAACCCCTAACCCAATGCACAGGGACTGCAGGCCAGCTTGCTTATTCTCTTTTCACCTCTTGACTGGGACAAGGCTTAGGTAACAGAGACCAAGTGGCACACAAGTCAACTGTGCTGTTTCCTCACTACACTGAAAATATCGAATGCTTCTGTAATTCTGCAAGTGTTCTGAGGGTTTCAATCAAGGCTTCAGAAGCTCCACACCCAGATTCCTCTGCACAGTCTCATATCTTGCTTGGCCTTGATACATACCTGAGGACCCTTAAGTCCCATAGAGCCTTCGATGCCGTCTGGGCCTGGGATGCCTGTATTTCCCTGATGTGAGAATCAATCAATTAACACTGTTTGCTGAAACTTTTGTTTTCTTATGTCTAAGATTGTAAATAATTTTTCCAGTACAATAAAAGTGCAGGATCTTTGCAAAAAATGTACAAAGTAAGAAAGGAAATAAAAGTCTAAAATCTCACCAGGCAGACATAACCACAGTTAACACACTGGTATATTCATTTTTAGGCTCTAAATGTGTGTGTCTGTGTTCACATTCATACACACGCCTACTTTTTAAATGAAATGTGGATTATGTTATATTTTACTTTATATGTATCTTGGGTATATGGCCTGAAAATAACTCACAATTTAATTCACATTTTCTTTAAACATTTCCAAGAGTCTTACATTAAAGTAATCCTGAAAGAGGTGACATATCTAGGGACTGAAAATTAAGCATTCTCTTCCCATTGCTCTTAGACACTGCCACAGATGAGAATTCCAGAAACAGTGAGGATTGAGAATGTTTAATTTAGACAATTTTTAGGACTGCCTAGGTTTGTGTCTCAGTTGGTATAGGGTTGGATATGACTAAATCCCATCACTGATATTGATTCCTGGAAATCAGGAATCTTTTAGCATCTTTCTCCAATCTCATTTCATTTATTTCATGCTATTTTGTTGGGCTTACTTTCCTTTTTTGTTGATATCTAACCTTGAAGAGTGTTATGGTCTAAATGTGTATGAGCCACCTGCCTCTTATTTACGTGCTGAAATTGACACCTAGGCGGTGGTGTTAAAAGGTGAAGTCCTTGGAAAGTGATTAAACTATGGAAGTTTCACCTCATAACTGGGATGAAAGACTTTAGAAAGAGCCCAAGGAAGCTGTGAACCCCTTCTGCCATAATAGGATGCAACAAGAAAGCACTGGAGGAGCAAGCCCTCACCAGACATTAAATCATCCCAGGCCTTTATCTTGTACCTCCCAGCCTTTTGAACTTTAGGAAATAAAATTCCATAGTTTATAAATTTACCCATTCATGGTACTTTTGTTATAGCAACAAGAACAGACAGAAAAAAAGTATGCATGTGTGAGGGGGTGTGTATCTGTGTCAATGGTAAGCTTTCATTTCTCAAAGTGTCTATTTTACACTCACTCTGTTTAGCTAGGTATAAAATTTTAGGTTTTTTCCTCCTCTGCATCTTTAAAATATTATTCTGTTGTTCTCCCAGATGTGCTGCTGTTGAACACAAATCTGCTGCAATGTAATTTATTGTTCCTGAGTAAAATTGTTTTTCCCCTCTGGTGATATTTAAAATGTCTTTTTATCAACATTTTGGAGTTTCATCATGATTTGATTAAGAATAGATTACTTATCCACATTACATTTTTAATCTGAGGATGTGTTTCTTTTACAGAAGTGTAAGTCACAACTTTGTTTCATAAATAGTATAGGTTCAAGAAACACATATAATGTATCACCAATATGTACAAAACACTTGATATTATTTTTTAACAAATTCAGAATATCCAGTATGTTAAGGTTTCATTGTATTTTCCTGGTTTATACAAGACTTTGCATATAGTAAGGTGTGAGAGCTAATTTAACAAAAATCTTAAAGCTTACCCACAGAGTTATTAGAGTTTGAATGCCAAAGTTAGATTTAACCATAATGAGATAAATACTTTTGTCATTAATTTTAATGTTTTTTTAATGAAGGAACCCACATTTTCACCTTCTTTTGAAATGTGAATTCTTCAACTCACAGCCTAAACATTTTTAATATTTTACTTCATAACCAATATTATTAAAAAGCAAACACTCTAGGCTGAGTACTTCATAGAACATTTTTTCCATCTCCTTGCTATGACTTGGAATATTTATCATTTAGAGACAAGAAAAAAAATCACTGACCTGTGGGCCTGTTTGTCCTCTTCTGCCATGAGCCATCTTCAATAGGGAGGAAAAATAGATATTGTTAATTTAGGAAAAACTCATGCTTATACTTGACATCAATTAGTAAAGGGAACCTTAAGACACTGATCTAAGCAACAGCTTCCATGCCAAAGAATTTGTTGGAGAAAAGTAAAACGTTACCAACTCCAAATTTCTACCCTATGGTAACAGATAACTAAAATCATAGACATTTGAAACCTACAAATACTTATAAGGACAGGTTATGGTCAACAATGTGAGTAGAGTTCAGCTGCATAACTGACTGATTAGAATTTTATTTCTTTTTATGTCCCCCAAACACTACCAAGTAAGCCAGAAATCAGGAGCAGAATAGCCAAAAGGAAAGAGGCCAGAGGAAAAACTGGGGGAACTGACTCTCTGAACTTATTCATAGATTAAGTTCATAAGTTCAAGATGGCCAACCTACTTTTATTTTTAAAAATCCAAATAATGTGCTTCCCTGTTAGAAATAAATCACCCAAAACATTAAAAACTTACTTAATTCAACATATGAATACAATATCCAATCAAAATATTGGTGCCATGCAATCATTTAGACTTTCTACTCTAAGATTAGGGGTCTAGGTCTATTGCATATTAATAGTTCACAAATGAGTAAAAGACAATGACATTTTGTTGTCCTACTTGAAATCAGTCAGTAAACGTACAGCAAAATTTATAGTATCTAATAAACATAGAAAGCATAGTCTTTATGGAAATTTATTTGGGATATTCTGTGGGAGCAAGCATTAAATTCTGTTAATAATATCTTAAAATCTATTGTTATAAAAGAAATAAGACTGTGTTTGTGGAAATAGTCTTAGTTCTTTCGAACACTGATAAATCATCTCAAGATGCAAGTCTAAAATTTCTCTGACAGAAGGAAGAAAAGAAGCCGTCACCACTCTTTTAGCAGAATGGTTTGTTTTCGTCTGTTCTGATTCAATTCACTTCAAGTAAGCCAGTAAGTCTTATTCACAAAAGTATGGACCAACAACATGTACATGTAGGTATTTTCATTCAGAAAAGTACCTGTTATCCTTTAAAGTACCTTAGTTGGCAATCGTATGCATGAAGATCATAAACACAGTTATGACTCCATGAGACTCCCATATTTTGGGTTTTGGAGAGAGAGAAATATTGCCAATATTTATAACGCAAAGTATGGCAAGGACTGTAAGACTGAGGAAGATGGGGTGTGAGTTTCAGAGGAGGCAATCACTATCCCAGAAAATCTCCTTGGAGAAAAAGGTTTTTCAAAATGGCTGCAGAGGATGGATAGAACTCTTTCAAGCTGGGATGTAAGAAACCTTTCCAGCGGAGTGTACAATCTATGTGACAATGTAAAGGCAGGGAAACAGGAAGTATGTTTGGCAGTAGCAATTAGGCCATTTGGGTCAAGAGAGGGAGAAGAGAAGGACATAGCACGGTTATTAGGTTAAAAACCCTGGGATGAAGGGTTTGTTATTCTTCAGTTAGCAGATACCACTGGGATTCCTGGAGCAGGAAACACAGACAGGACTTTATAAGGATACATCTAATTCCTACAGAAGGAATTGAAAGCAACGTTACAGTCCAGCAAAATAAAGAGCTTCCAATAGAATTTTTAAAAAGCAGAACAGACTTCTACATTCAAAAACATTTCTCTATCCCAGTTTTCTGTGAACACTACATATCAAAGAACTGGGTTAAAAGACTGAGTTCTGGTTGCTCATTTTAAATCCTCAGAGCCTCTGAACAATCAAGCAACTCCTGTGTTCTGTTTATCTATAATTAACTGTAGATGAGGGTCATGGAGCCTCTACTGGAAATTCAGGAGCTATTCTTTTTCTCCTTTTTTTCTTTTTCTTTTCTTTCTCCTTATTTTCAATAAAAACTCCTAACCTCAAAAAAATCTTTTTCTTTGGTTCACTGTCACAGTGCTTGAAAAGCTATCAATAGACATTTCCTCATCTTTAAGGTTTCATTTTGAAAGGGCATGATTAATGCGAATCATGACAGCATATATATACTGAGTCTTGCTCCTTTCAAGATACTGGGTTGAGTCATGGTGAGCAAAATCTAACTCTTGTCTCTAGCCAGGATTTCATAAGGCTGATGGAGGAGACAGACTTGACCTCACCAGTTACACAAATAATGGAAACCTGTCTATTTAGAAACAGTTAACAAGCACATCTGCTAATGGCCATTTGGGATTTTAGCTCCAAATGAAAACCATCAGGGAGATACCTTGGCAGATATGATAGACCGAAAGAAAACAAGGAAGATGCTTTTGCAATTTTGTCTAACATTTTAAAATATTTTTGCATGGAAAAGATGAGAACTCAAAAGTCTCAATGATTTGCCCAAGGACTGGCGGCTATCTGGTAACACAAATGGACAACTTGACTTATCCTGAAAGCAAGTAAGATGAGGCACATCAAGAAGAAAATCTCCCAAAACGACCTGAGAGGATGACATCCCAGAACCAAAGCTGCTCAGATCCTTGGTCACAGATGGGTGGGCTTCTGGGTATTTACCAGCACAGCTGTCCTCTGGTCACTTACCGGTCAGCAGAATCTTTCTGCTCTGAGGAACCCTCAATGCTCCAATCTACCTGGATGTTTTATTTTCGGGTGGTGGTACGGGATCAAACCCAAGGCCCAGCAGATGCTAGGTACGTCCTCTACCACTGAGCTACATCTTCAGCCCAGTATCTAACTACGTTTTGTAGTTTTGCAGTGAAGAGTGTAGAGTTTTCTTCTTTCTTAAAGACTGACTTTACTGTTACTATAAAAATGATACGTGCTGGTTTTTTAAAAATATTTGAAAAAAATATGCAGAATAAAAATTTTTAAATCACCCTGAGTCCTCTATGTAGAAACAGCTAGTATTCACATTTGGTAATTACGATTCCTGGCATCATCTGACAACATTTTTACAGGTAGAATTCTAACCAGCGGTACTTGGGATTAAAAAGAGGTTATGCTGTCAACGTTATTTTAAAATTAAAATGTTACAATTAATTTTATTTGAATAGAAAAAAAATTAAAAAGAAACCAAAAATCAGGTAATAACATTTCTACTGTCCCTTTCATCTCTAGGTTTTCCTTTGGTTGCTCTGTAGGCACTGTTTGCTTCCCACACCTGCTACAGTCTGGTCAATACTTTTAAAGAGCAATAATGTTGCAGAACTGTTGACCAGAATTCTACTTTTTTCCTTGAATAATTAATTCCTCTTCAGGGTTCATTTGCCTTTTGGTCATGGCTTTTCTTCTTCTCACAGCTTCTGATTATCAATTGTCTGGTTAATTCATAAGACTTAGAGACCTTCCTGATGATGAACTACCCTTGAATGGAGGCACCTGTTTGCCTAAGAACTTTCGGGGAGGTGGAGCTGGGACTGGGCCTGTAGCTTTGACATGGACAGTGCGTCTCAAACACACTCTCATCAGATGTATTCTTTCTTTTGCTTTCAGGGCTATATCTTTCCCCATTTTTTGCCGTTTAAGAGACTCACAGAAAGCCCCTCATACTTTTTCTGTAATGTGACAGTCAGTCATTTCTCTCCTGTCTGCAGCCTCTATGGCAGTGGCTACTAGTTGTACAGTATAAAAGGAATATTTTTCACTTTCTCGGCCCTCCTACCTCCTCTGCCAACAAGTTGCTATGGGCGTATTTCCCGTTCCTCTGAAAGTCTACAGTGTCCTGGAGTTTGCTCACCACCAGCTCTTTCTGGACCCTGGCAGTTTCTTTTAGATAAATCTGATGGGGGCTCATCATCTAAATCCACAGGTTTAGTGCTCCAAACTTTTCCTGACTGGGATCCAGATTTTAAAATAATAAAATGCCTAGTATTTGTCATTATTTGTGACTTGAAGTTGTGATCATTGTTTGTTTCCCAGTTTTCATTTCTTTTGTTTTCGGTGAGATGTACAGAAGAAAACACACTGATTTTACCATTTTTAATTGGAAGTCTTGCTTTTACCTCTGAATGATATGACTGACTCTATGACCCAAGATGAGGCCCCATTTCTCAGGCACTGTGTGGTTTAAATAATACAGGTTTAAATAATACATAGTCATGCTGCATTAGCCTCTAGGGGCTGTAAAACCATAAACGTACATCTCCCCATGCCAGGAGTTCCTGGATGATATTCTTTAAATTGAAAATATTTTCCAGGGGTATGTAACCTGCTATACCCTTTTAGAAAGTGAAATGAATAGCAACTGCATTTTTATCTGTATATGCATTAAAATGGCATTAATACAATCCTTTCCTAGCCGGCACTCTCTTCCATTTTTGCTGCCTTGCAAAAGAGATGGGTATGCTTCAAAATAGAAAATATTTTCTTGATGGAGTATAGTAGCTAGCTCTAGGAACTTTTCTCAGAAAATATAGTGCATAACAAATGTAACACACTCGGCCAGCATTTATTAGTGACTGGGTTCAAAGCATGCTATATTTTTGGAACTTGGAGGAGGCTGGATAACTAATGAAAAGAAAATGCTGCAAAATGAGACAAGGTAGGCCTAATTTAGACTCTAATGCAGGTTAGGGAAGCTGTTGAAGTAAATTTCATGACAAGTATCTCTCCTTATTGGGTAGATTTTCTTCTGTAATCTTTGTGCTTTTCTACAAAGTAGAAACTTTTTTCAAGTATGCATTTTTAAAAGCTCCACAAAATAAAAATAAAAATACCTGCAAAGGAATTCATAACAAGTAACTTAATTTAGCCCACAGATATATGCTCCACCAAGACTGTCTTTTCCTAACATTCATAAAATTGGGCTTAAATGACATCACTGGCAGCTTCAGTTAGCCCAGCAAGGAGGACCAACTTTGACCCCTTTTCCCTAGTTGGATGCCTTGGAAGCAGTGCTTCCTGGTACCTAACCTCCCTGCATCCAGCAGCTTCCTCCCTCAGCTTCGGGGCCTCGCCCAATCCTCTCCCCAGTCTTATCCTGAGCAGTATTCTAGCTCAGTGTTCCTGGGATGGTGAGCTTCCCTGAACTGTCTCACCCATGCCCCACAGCCAACCATTTTCACCATGAAGAGGTTACTGGAACCATCTTCTTTTTATTTAGAAAGTTGTGAGCTCTTACTGTCCTTCTCCTGGAGCCTGGTGTCCCAGAGGGGCCTGGCCAGCCTCTTCGACCCTGTCAAAGGAACACATAGAGGAGTGAGGCAATTATATAGCATTGACACCGTTGCTTTTCAACAACAGTGCATGCTCAGGGGAAGACACAGAGGGGCCCATACCAGTGACAACTCTCTTCCTTTAGAAAGTGGCATTAACCTCCACTGATCATAAATCACATCTCTACATGGGCCGTGAGGAACAGCAGGACAAAACATCGACAATACGGCTTCATCTGTTCATTATCACTGTCTAACTTGTGTTTGGGGTATGTATTACAGAGTATTCAAATCAAACTGTCCCCACTGCATGGCCCCCGTGTAGCATGCTATCTGCCAGGAATGACTATACCTGGCTTAGATTTCTGCCTCTGGATTTCTTCTTTGGCTAACCTGTGTATGTTAACATCACACTGTGGGTTAAATCTCAAAAACTTATCAATCTTCTCAAGAGGCAAAAGTAAGGAAGAATTTACGAGTTCGGAACGTACAAGTGTAGGATCTTTACCCTATCTTGCACATGAGAAAACTGAGGTTTGTAGGAAGTGGTTCCAGATGGACTGAGTTGGGGCACAGGCTTGGCTCCCAAGTTCTTTCCACTATATCAGACTCCTTCCCTGGATAGAATTATAGAAGGACATTTCTCATCAGGTGAAACCATCTTATCTTATTTTTCAGGTGAAGGTAGGCCAATTGTGACTTGTAAGATTTCATGAGCTCGGTACCAAGAGACTGGCCTGTGGGTATGGGGAATCTACCAGATTTTGTTCCTTTTATCACATTAAGACCATGTCTTTTTAGGGACTGTGTCTTCCACATCGAGAAGGCCAAGAATTTTTCTTTCTTTAAAGTCAGCTGGTCCTATATTTTAAGTTAGAATGTAGATGTTTGAATTCATGAGTAAAGGCCTCAAAGACATGGCTTAGTAAAACAAGTAACCCCAAATAAAAAGAAAAGAACGTGTTTTGACTCCCAGAGAGGTAGATAAGCAGAAGTAAAAGACTTTTTTGCTCCTAACAATAGTTTTCCTTTAACAAGTATATTCACTCTGATCCCAAATACTTCATCAGGCATTTCATATTCCGCCCCTAACAACTTGAGCCTCACAATCATGGCAGCATTTGAGAGGTTTGCTTTCAAGGGCCCACATAATTACTTGTCTTCCACGCTCTCCTTTCAAGCCCTTGGGTCCTTGTATACTATTGTCAAATCCAGGAAGTCCCTAAAAAGAAAAAAAGAAAAATAGGGTTTGAATAGCTCTCCTTAAAAATATAATGTGTGTAACACATTCAACTGTCCCTCAAAACTCTGACAAGACAAAGCAGAAGTAAGTTGAAATTATACATGGCTCACACATCTTTTCTCTTTCCCCTCTGCTTGGCATCAGCAGAATGAGAATGGAGAGTTTAGGTGAGTAGGGGGTAGGCGCAGAGTTTAGCATAAGAAATGCAGTATGGGCAAAGCAAGGTGACATGACTTGAGTGGATGACATTTCTTAGCCGGGGTCTGGAGCTACCTTTCTTGCTAGTGGCCCCTCTTCTAGCTTTTTCACATTTCCTACGGGCCTAGGCAAACCTACTCTTGAAAACGGGGAGACTGTGCTTCCTGTCCCACGGGGAGATAACCAACACCAAGGATGGTTTCAGCAGAGTAACATAAGCACACTGCACAGCACTGGGGGTTGTTCCTACCGTGCTTCTCTTTCTCTGCCAGGACACCTGGCTATGCCTGTACACTCTTCCCCTATGCTTGTCCCTGCTCTTATGGTTTTCAGGGAATTCTGGAATCTTGAATTTTCCCAATATTCATGCAAATGTTCCAGGAGAAACTGAAAACAGGAACCTGCTGGGGGATGTTATTCCTAGCAGGCCAGCTCAAAAGCCTTCTAGCTTGTGTATAAGGACCACAGACAGAGCTGTGACTCCACGGTGCTGAGAAAATCAATCAAGCCAGTCAATTTGGTCAATGCTCCAATGAATCAAGAGGACGCAACAATTATCTGGGCCTGCTGAGCGCCAGCTGCCAGGCTGTTCCACTGATATAGCCCAGATTACCTTCATCAATCACTAAGTAATTTGCAATCACCAATGGAGACATATCTTTGTTCCAGATACTTTGTAAACTTCTTAAGCAGTTTTTGCACTTAAATGAACTTGGAATTTATTCTGTATAACTCATATGACTAAAGCACACATGAAAATGATATATTATGTATGAAAGTCCAAAATTACTTTCTACATTTTAATCTTTCTCTAAAGTTTAAATATTCCCCTCTTAAAGTCTCTAAGAAGGGTATACCTAAAGTAAATACTTAGAAGGTGGCCCTTCACCCCCAGTAAGTCTCCCAGAAAGCAGCATCTTAGGCTGTCTCTTTGGGACCTGAAACTCTCGGACCCATAGAGTGGCCTGGGCTGTTTGGATCGAAAGTCTGCGCAGACCTGCATCTCGGTGCGACTCTTTGGGACTGGTAAGCACGCCCTTCATCCGCAGGGAACTGCCTGGAGATCGGCATCTGGGCCGGGTCTGTTTGGGCCCATAGCCCCGCCCTTCACCCCCAGGAAGTCTCCCATAAAGAAGCATCGAGGACTGTCTCCTTGGGACCCAAAACTCTCGGACCCGCAGAGTGGCCCAGGCTGTTTGGATTGGGAATATTGTGGAGACTGGCATCTTGGCCAGGTCTGTTTGGGACTGGGAACTTTTCAGAAACCAACATTCTGGCCTGACTCTTTGGGAGCTGTAGGCCCTTCACTCACAGGGAACCTCCTGGAGACCTGCCTGGGACAAAGCACGGAGGCCTGGCCTGCCTGAGATTCCACAGGCTCCGGGGTGGCCACACCCAGCATTCACCTTACAACTTAGGGAGCCAGGAGCCCACAGAGGGGAGTTAGGACCCTGTGAGGAAGCCAAGAGCCTGTGGGGGAGCCACTGCCCCTCCA